>PVIW01000408.1:16326-56284 GCA_004026585.1 Noctilio leporinus | reverse complement strand
TGGTCTGTATCTTGACTGCGTCAGCATCAGTATCCTGGTTGTGATACCGTACAATAGTTTTGTAAGCTGTTTCCATCGGGGGAGGTTGGGTAATGGGTTCATGGGATCTCTCTGTATTATTTCCTGAAACTGTATGTGTAGGTATAGTTATCTCATAACAAACTATTTAATTAGAAAGAAAAGAAAACCAGTTCCCACGATAGTTGGCAGGGTTTCAAGAGATCTTTGGAAAATGGAGCTAGAGGTGTGTAATGAGACTAAACTTCAGAAGGGCCTTCTTGGGGCAGAAGAGTGAACTGACTGCTTGAATCCAAACTGGAACTCCGAGTTTGGCATTTTGTAGAATTATGGGCCCCTGATCAGTGGGAAGACCTTCCAGTTAGAGAGGAGAGGGGAGAGGCATGGGGAGCATGTGGGACATACAAGACTTGGTGCCTGAGCAGGCCAGTCAGGCACAGCCTTGGAGGGAGGTAATGTGACTGTATGACACTGGCACTTACAGGTTGGTGAGACCTGGGGTTACCTGGGTTACCTTTGAAATGCTCATGGGACTTAGCAAGGGACAAAGCAAGCTTCAGGCTGCTTTATGGAAATTCTGCAGCTCCCAAACAAGAAGAAGTTTGAAGAACTAAGTTAGAGCTTTTAAAAAGTGAAAACATCTGGGAAAATATCTAGTGAACCTATGAACGATAAAAGCTCAAATTCAACAAGTAAATTCTTTTGCCAAGTTCTTGTTCTGGACCAAGCATGGGAAGGATCACTGGGCATTGAGGGAGGGAGAGACACAGCCTCTGTCCTAAGAGAGCTGAAAAATAATAGAAGTTAATGCTTAAAATGAACTAGGCACTGTTCCAAACACTTTACACACATACATGTATTCAGTCCTCAGAACAACCCTATGAGGAAGGTACAGCAGTGCCTTCCTAGATAATAATACATAATAACCGCCACCTCCATCTAAGGCCATCAGAGGCCAAACAACTTGTCCTCAGTTGCAGGGTAGAGCTGGGGTTAGAACGCAGGCAGTCTGGCTCTAGAGTCCATGAATTCAACTACTATGCTGTATCCCTGAGCAAGCCGTTGGCCAAAAATGGGAGCTATACAGCAGTGGGCATCTCCGAGTCCCGGCCAGGAACTGGTCTGCCAGGACCTGTCACCAACTTGCTATACGACTTTGGACAACTCTCTATGCCCCTTTATGTCTCACACTCCTCCGTACAAGGTTCTTGGATAGTCTTGAAAGAAACATGCTTTGGAGGCCCACAGCCCTATCTCACCTCCCAGGAAATGGGAGCCTTCTGGCCTCCCAGATAATCAGCTGTTGCTGGCAGCAGGGAACAATGAATAGAATGCTGCCCCTGGCCCCAAACCTTCGATTCTCTGAGGCAGCTGCATGTAGGCCAGATCCCAGAGACAGAGTAAGCCTGAGACAGCACCAAGAAATGCAGCATCCCGTGAGCTCCATTCCTCCAGAATGAAGTTCAAACTCTTCCACGTGGTGTTCCACCTGGAAGCAACCTGGTCCACCCCAAGTTTTCTAACTGGTCTCCACGGCCCCCTTTCTCCCTCTGCCAAACGGGCCCCACTATTATTAGCAAAGGACACAGGACAGAATGTGGCAGGGCTGGGATTCCAACTCAGTCTGTCTGGCTGCAAAGCAGAGTAGTGTGGTGAGGGATGGAGAACACTGATTTAGGGGTCAGACACACCTGAGTTCTTCCTGCTGCAACTCTACCGCTCACAGCTGTGTAATTCCAGGGGACTGCCTCATCTGTAAAACAGGGTTACTATAGCCCTGTATTAATTTCCTACGGCTGTTGTTACACATTACCATAGACTCGGCGGCTTAAATGAACACATATTTATTATCTTGCAGTTCTGAATGTCAAGTCCAAGCCCAAGATCAGTCTCTCTGGTCTAAAATCAAGGTGTCAACAGGCCTATGTTCATTCTAAGGGCTCTCGGCTTCCTTGCATTGCTTCCCACGGCTCATGGCCCCTTCTTCCATCTGTGAAACCAGCGAGGGATGGTTGAGTCTTGATGTATTAATCTCACCTCTTCTGCAGTAAAACTTCTTCCTATAAGGACCCTTTATGATTATATTGGGTTGTGGCCACTGGATAATCAAGGGTAATTTTCCTATCTCAAAGTCCTTAATCACACTACAAAGTCCCTTCTATTGTTACCATGTGAGGTACAGAGTATTTGTATATAGACATCTAGAGGCACAGGGGATTTAGATAAGGATATTTTTAGGGTGGCATTATTCATCTCCTCATAGGCACCTACCTCATGAAGTGGGATACTACAAGGTAAATGCTTAGCATCTTTTAACCAACAGGAGGCCCGTAATGCTTAATTCCAGTTGGGCATGAGAGTCGCTTGGAAAGCTTTGACAGAGTATCAGTGCCTGGGGTTCACTCCTGAAGATTCAGTGTGTGTGTGGGGGGGTGTCTGTGCGTTGGAATTTTTATAAGCTCCCTAGTGACTCTGTTGGGCAGTCAGGGGTGGGGGTAACTAAAAGCACTGAATTCATGGTAGCAGTTATTCTTATTCCCCACAGCTACTTTGCACCGAACCTCAGTGACCAGGAGCTATTCAATAGGTGATTGTTGGATCAGGCTGACCTGAATCACTCCTGGGGCCCCAAACTGCCCCTGGGATGGGGTGCGAGGGTTTCTCACTGCTGCATCAGAGCCTGAAGAATGAGGTTCTGTGGGCAGACAGAGGCTAAGGCCTCTGAATCAACCTCACACCCAGAAATGGCTGCCTGGGGGGCTGCAGGCCTTCCTCCTCCCCCAAAGTCCAGTCAAGGGGGCCGACTGGGCAGAATCCAGCCATCAAGGGGCCATTGTTAACAGAACAGAGGGGCTCTGTGCCTATTTAACACTTCCCTCCCTTACAAGGCTGCTCCCAGCTGAGGCCTGGCTTCTGGAGGACTCCAAGGCTGGGGAGGGGGCCACGGAGGCCCCCCAGGCCACCAAGGGGGAAGACAGGAGTGGGGGCTGGTTGGAAGAGCAGAGGCAGCTTAGAGCCATAGGCCAATCTCAGAAGTCAGAAGGCTGCCAAGCTGGGGTGCTGATGTGCGTGCCCAGCTACGATGCCAGGAAGAGGCTCAGTTAAAGCTGGGAATCCAGAAGCAGCCAATGGAAACCAGCAGACCCCAACCAGAGCCCATGGGACAGCTTTCCCCATGGGGTGGTCATGCTTGACCCACTTTCTCCCCTTTCAAATAAACAGAAAGGTGAAAGCCACATGATAAATGGCACCTTTCATTTCCTATAGAACAGTGGGAGGGTTTTATGTTTTGTGGGCTTGGGATATAAGAGGCAGCTAATTCAACCCCGGCTGGGCATGAATGTCCCTTTGCTTAGCGGACCTTTTCTACATTCAGCATTTGATATTAATAGTGGGAGCTGAATTTCAGAAGGGTGGGGTTTAAGATCCCAAAGACAGTGCCTGACCAGTATCCTCAAAAATGTCAAAGACGCACACTTCCTGTGCTAGCCATTAGCAATTCTCATCTGCTGAATAAGGCAATCCTCGGGTAGTTTCTGCCAAAGGAGGGTGGGATCTCAAAGTGGTCTCTGGGGCCAGCAGCAGCACTAGGAGCTCAGTAGAAATAACCCTCCCCAGACCTCCTCAATCAGAATCTCAGGGTGGGTGGGTGGGGGTTAGCACAGCAAGCTCCTGCAGCAGGCTTGGCGGGTGAGTTGGATGGCACACTCAAGTTTTACAATCACCCTTCAGAGCAACAGGGTTCGAACTCCAGCCTGTGCGATCAGTTTAATAGGCCAGACAGACTCTTGTTGTTTAATAGAATAGAACACAATTGGGTGGAACAGAAAAATACCAGAGTGCATTGTATGGAATAAGGACAGATGGGTTTCATAAGACTTGGTTTCACATATGGGCATGTGTCTCTGTCTGGGGTTTTGATTAAACGAAATAAAAAGATGGAAAGCCACTGTTCTCGAGCTGGGATGTACTAATTTCAACCAGCTCCCCACACAGTGCACTCCTGTAGGCAGAGAGCAGAGGAGGGTGGCTGCTTTGGGGACAGGGAGACAACCTCTTTATAACACTGGCCTAAATTAAATTGTGAGTTTCTTCCACATTTATAAAACCTCCTGCCTCTCAACCGCTTCCTCCTCTTTGTATAGGTATCTCCAGAAGTCCGTGGACCCAATGACTAACCCGTTACAGCTTGGTGGTGAGAGAGAGGGGTGATTTGTGGCTTTCTTCTCGGTATTTGTCCATTTTACTTGAATTCTGCATCCTAAGCATCTATCCTTATTATAAAAACAATATGTCACAATTTAAAGGAAAAAAAAAAAAAAAAAAAGAGGATCCACCTTTGTATGCAAATACAGAAAAGGGAAGGCAGTCCTACGGGCCACCCTTCCCCAATCCATGCCTGACCTGGGCTGAGGGCAAACCCCTCATAAGCCCAGGGCCCTCCTTGACCCAGCCCCCACAGCCATAACCAGTCCCCCAGAGGGACACCGCTCCTCCCATCTTCCCTCAACATCCGTCACCTTTCCTCCTTAGAAACCCCTTTTGCACCCCTCAGGTTCTCACACCAGCCCTGGTGTGAGATCAGCACAGCCTAAATCCTGACCACCTATCCTTCCTCCCTGTGGTCAGATGAGAAACAGAGGTTCTGAAAAGCGAAGCCACCTGCCCAAGGTTGCCCAAGGTCACCCAGCTAGAGGTGTAAGGCAGGAACTTGAAGGGCAAGTTCTGCTGATGTCAAATCTCAGGCGAGTTGCTCTCCTGGCACCAGTTCTCTGCCTCTGGCCATTCTTATCACTTTCACTTTGCATTAGAATGAACCTTCGCTGTGCAGCACCAAATAACTTAGGAAGGAAAGAAGGATGCAAAAAGCAAGGGAGGCAAGTTGTTGAGAGGAGAAAGGGGAGAGGAGGAAAAGGGGAGAGGAGCAAGGGAGGCTTCAGGTCACACTCAGCGATGGGAGCGCCTCAGTTTGACTAGTAGTAGAACACGAAGTCCAGTGAGTATGATTTTAATTGTTTTAAAACTGGACAGTGTCAAAGGAGCTACACACTGGAAATGGATCATGCTAGTGGTCTCTGTGGCAGGACCTGGGTGCCTGGGGAAGGCACAGGAGAGGTTTTGTCATTTGTCCTTTTGTACCTTTCCAATTTTGTACCATGGGCATGTACTATGTTATAAAACTTAATCAGACTAAAAAAAATAAAATAAAATTAAGTAAAAACAAGTACCAGTTTTCTACCTGTAGAAGGAGAGGCAACGTTCTTCTGAGGTGAGGCTCTCTCATTTTGGACAAGTCCTTCTAACAGCCCTCTGAATACAAGCAAGGGCAAAGCCAGGAAGGCAAAGTTAGGGGCGGTGAAAGCAAAACTGCCCCCACAGTCTAAGTCTAACAGTCTAACAGTCTACTTTCTCCGGGAGAAGAGAAACGGCTCTTCAGAAACTATTCGTGCAGTGACTGGCCCGCCCCTGAGGAGGGGGGAGTAACTGGTTTGGGTCCCCTCCCTCCTGTAGAGGGAAGAGTGGCCACCCCCTAAGGCCTGAGGGGGCCTGGAGGCTGGGGTGATGGTGCCAGAAAAAACTGCCCTGCAGACAACAGTATCCTGGGCAATTCCCAGATGTCCTTAGGGAGGGCAACTGAAATTGCACTAACCACGGGGAGCTGGGGCATTAAAGGGGGTGAGGGACCCCGAAAGGCAGCAGATCCTTCGGCGCTCTGGGAGTCTGGCACCTGTCCACTGAGAGCAAGGCAACCTGCCGCATGCGGGGTAGCCAGCGAGGCCAGGCCTCTCATGGAGGCCCACCATTTCCAGGCCCTTCCAGGGACGGGCCCTGCCAGGGCCTGGGTGGGGAGGGTGCTCAGTGGGGGCTCAGAGAAGAAACCTGCCCCTGAAACTCCCAACCAAAGCCTGGGGAGGACCCCTATGGCTTTGAAAGTGCTTCTGGAAAAATGGTGACTCATGGCCCAATTGAAATCAGAGCTTTTCTTTCACCCCAGAGGGTCATTGCAACATGGGGACTGGGTAACTGCAGAAGAGTCAGAAGTGCAGGCCTGAGAAAGGAGCCAGCACTGCTCAAGGTCGAGGGCAAGCTAACTCCGCCCTCCTGTCTCTCTCTGCAGAAAAGATTTCTCAGTTCCTCCCCTGTAGGCCCAGGGAATTCAGGAGACCCAGAAAATCTCTCTAAGCCTCAATGTCCTCACCTGGAAAATGGGGATAATTGTGCCTCTCTGGAATCTGCGTAGGGCTGGTCACCAGCCCCTCCTCTGGGCTGCTGCAGGGCAAGTGGCATGGGAAGGAGGGAAGTTGTACCAGCAGCTGTGGCAGCCTGACATCCTGTGCTGACAGATGGCTGAGGAAGCTGGCACTCCGCCCCTTGCTTGCTTCATACTCCTTTTCTAGGTCTGACCCACCAAAAATACGACAGACACCCCCTGAGCTCCTGTGCTCCTTCCCTCTGGAAGGAGCACATCTCACCCCAAGAGGCCATGCGAGCAGGGTTTGCATGGCCAAGTTGCTGCGCACTCTCTGCTACCTTCTAAACAGATCCACAGTCTCCAAGAAGCTCTGGTGAGTGAGACACTCTGTGATGAAAAGTCACACTTCCTGTCTGTACCACTGGGCAGGCCAGATCCGGTACACTCCACCTCCTGTGATTCCCTGGTGGCTTCACTGTGAAGCAGCTAAGGGTATAAGCACATCTGGAGTTGGACAGCCGAGGGTTTGAATTTTGGCTATGTGACCTTGAACAAGTCATCTCACCTCTCTGGGCCTCAGCATTGGCATCTGAAAAATGGGGCTACCCCATGCAATCAGATTGATGCAAATAAATGACTCAGCCTGAGGAAGCTTAGTATATTAAGGGCTCTCAAATACTTGACAGTAACTTCTAGAAAGGCGGAGGACTCTGGGACCTGGCATAGCACTGGGCCCACGGTTCAACTAGGCTTTCCTTTTTCAAAGTAATTCCAAGAGAATAGGAAGTGCCATTCCCAAAGGAAACCCAACTCTAAAAGCTCAACCAGAGCCTCCTGCTCAGAGCCCGCCCCACCCCGTATTCCAGAGGCCTGGCACGGAGATCCTTTGGAAGCTCTTCATGCCCGTGATGACGGCCAGAAGCTCCTGACTCAGCTGGGTTTATGAGAGGGGGGGTGACACGGGGACCCCAGGTAGGAGAAAAATGGTGGGAAAGTGGGAGACAGTGTTGGGGAGTAGAACCCAGGACAGGAAGTGGGGGAACTGAGCTGGGAGCTGACCTGGCCCTGCCATCTGAGGTGCGAGGGTCCCCTTGCTGCACTTTGGGCACAGAGTTACCAGGAGAACCACAAAGGGCAGATTGGCAGGTAGGCAGCAGACGGCGAGACTCAGTGATGTCATGCTTTCCCCAAATGACTCAGTGGCTTGTCCGGGGCCCTGAATGGCGAGCTGTGTGCTGCAGCCTCAGGGCCGCCCGTCTCCCTGCCCTCAGGCCTGCCCAACACCTCTCCTTCTGTTACCTCCTGCTCTCCCTCCTAGGGACCCAGGGTTACAGCATCCATGCTCTGCTCCTGGCTGCGACCCCAGCCTAGGCCACATCCCCATCCTGCCTCTGTTATGTCCCATCTTCACACCGAGGGAAGGCCAGATAGACCTGGTTTCATTACTGCCTCTGACCCCTCCTGGCTGAGTGACCTTGGGTGGTTGCTCTGCCTCTTGGAGCCTTAGTCTCCTCACCTGTAAAATGGAAACATACAGTACTAACAACTTTGCTAGGTTATGTGGGGCTTCGTGACAATGTCTGTAAAGTATTGGCACAGAGCAGGTGCTTAGCAAATGGAAAGTATGACGTTCAAAGGATTCTACGATCTGACCTCCATTTACTTTTCTTTTTCTTTCTTTTTTTTTAATTTTATTGTTGTTGTATTACATCCATCCCCTTTTTGTTCCCCTCTGTCCTCCTCCCCACCCACCCATTCCCCACAAAGTCAATCCCACCTGTTGTCCATGTCCATTGTTCCTTTATACTAGGTTCTTGTCTAAGCTGCTCCCCTTTCTTGCCTCTGCCTCCCCCCTCCCCCCATCTATTTACTTTTCTAGCTGCATTTTTTTAAAAAGAAAAAGAATAGCCGTGGTTGGGTTGCTCCGTTGGTTGGCGCGTCACGGTTCTTTCTATCCCTGGCTTGGATGGGAGGCAACCGACTGATGCTTTTCTCTCTCTCCCCCTCCACTCTCTAAAATGAATAAATATCCTTTGATGAGGACTTTTTAAAAAAGCTTAATATCTCTTGCTGGTGCTCATTGTGTGCCAGACACTGCTCTAAATACATAGAAACGCAGTTTATTCTCCTATCAACCTGATGTACTGGTGTTTTCATCTTACTGATGAGAAAACTAAGGCGCACAGAGGTTAACCAGCTTGGTCATGGTAAGTGAGGAACTGTTTTCATGCCGACAGCCTGGCTCTAAACCTGCGTACATAACTACAACTCCATCCTACCTCTCTCTCTCTCTCTCCTTTGTGCATCCTGCACATTATAGTCCAACTAGCTTCCTCACCACCCTTGAATTCCAGCTGAACTTTCCCAGCCTGTGCTTTTGCCCAGGCACCCTTCTTGCGCCAGAACACCCAGCTCCCTGCGGCGCCCTCCCCAAGTCCTCCTTCATACCCACCTCTGTGGGCTCATCGCAGTTGGACTTGAAAGTGGTTATTTGTGCCTGTCTCTTTCCTCTTCTAGCCTGGAGGTGCCTTCTGCTACCCCTAGCCCACCTTGCACAGTGTCAGGCGTGAGCAGGTACATGGTGCTAGGAGAGGCGATCTAGCCGCAGCACTTGCGTGTGGACTCCCCGAGTGGTGTGGAGAAGAATGCAGCACCCAGGACCCCACTACTTCTGTGAGGACAGCTGAGGAGCGGCAGCTGGGACCACCAGGAAGGCTGCCTGCTGCCTGGGCTTCCTCTCTCTGCTCTGGGGCTGGGACTCAGCCACTGAGGCTTCCACCAGGAGGGTCAGGGCTGCACCCCAGAGAGGCTGAACAGATATCCATCCACCCAGAGAAGAAGTAAGCAGCACATGCTATTGGGGTTGAGCAGTGGGGCCCATACATACTTGCAACCACCCATTAGTCCACCTGGTTCACAGGGGCCTGTTGGAGGGTTTCAGGCCCATCCTCACGCTTTCAGCCCAGCGCCTGTAATGACTATGGGAACCTCTCTGCTCTGGGTCCCACTCTCTCCCTCCTTTCCTGTGCCACACAGGGTCTGTCCATGTCAGCTGCCCCCTCCCACTCACCATGACTGCTACCACCTCTGCCCAGATACAGAGCATCTTGTCTTGGGAGGGTGGGCACTGTCCATCTGCCCAGCCAGTAGCTTGTGGAGGGGTAGATCCACGCCTCCTTTGCCCCAGCGCCCACCCCCCGCCATGGTATCCATCACTGTGGTTCCACAATCAGGTAAGCGCACTCACTACGTGCCTGGGGCTGTGCTAAGCACCAGGGCCACAGGGCGAACAAGGCAGACACCATCCTGCCTCACGGAGCTCATGCCCAGTGGATAGCACAGACCATGAAGCAACAATAGTGACACAGGAGAGTGAGGTGGGATGAGGGGGACGTGCAGGCAGCTGTAAGGAGGGCGACTAACCTAGGTAGGCTTCCAGAAGGAGGCATCCAAGCTGGGGCCTGAGGATGAATGAAAGCTTGGCCACAAGAGAAAAAAGAAGGATAGTGTTCCCAGCGGGCAAATGAAGACAGTTTGGAACTTGGAATACGGAGTACAAGGCTAATATTCCCCAGAAGATCACAGGGCCTATGGAAGCCATGAGGTGTCCCAAGCAGTTTGGTGCTCAGCCCAGGGTAGGATTTCTGTCTTGCTGGGAAGGCCATCAGGGAGACAGGGACCCTGATCCGCAACCTTATTGATTGAAATTCCTCCTGCTGCTACTGATGCCATTTCCTAAGACTAGGTCATTTCCAAGGGGGAACGGTCAGTAATCAGCAGATAGCTGGCCTTGCAAAAGAGGCTTACCACCAGGTCAGCCTGGGGACGGTGAGACTCAGACATCCACTCACAGTGCCCATGGGGGCTGTGGCTACCCCAGGAGCCAGCCTCCCCACAGCTTCCTGGCCTGAACCATAGCACGCGCTGGCCACAGTTACAAAATAAAATATAAAAAACTTGTGTCCGTTGAGCCTCTTGGGAGGTAGCCACAGCAGGACAGACACACAGGTGGCATCGTGGCAGGTTAAGAGCACTGAGGGGAGCCAGGCGGCAGGGCTTAGACACAGCTCTGCACCCACCAGCTGAGGGGAGCTGGCAACAGATTCTGCCTGTCTGGTTCTTGGAGAACGCAATGAGCACAGGCCCAAAAGGTGCCAAGTCTGGTGCTGCTCGTGCTCCTGTGTACCCTACCCTGCGGCACCTGCAACAGATGCCAAAGGATGAGGAACAGTGACAGAAAAGTAGAACCTCTCAGAATCAAAATAAGACAAGGTACCTGACCTTTGTGGTCAGAAGTGTTTCGGTTCTTTCCCTTTGTGACTTCCCCTTTATAACTGATGCCCTCGTTCTAGCTTCCAATCTCTGGCCTCTTCAGGCCTGTCTGTCCTTAACCGTACAGCAAGCAGGCCTTCTCCAGAAGACAGCCAGGCTTCCCTCCCTCCTCACCCCCTCAGCCCCACCTGCCCACGTGGTCGGAGCTGCGAAATTCTTTGCTGAAAATCAGAGCAGTCTCAGCCAGGGGGGAGCCCAGTTTGTTTTCAAAATATTTCCTCAGATAGGGCGGCTTTGGCTCAGACACTTTAGCACTTTCCAGAATCCTGCAGATGGTGAGGCAGCTGGAAAGGAAAGGCGAAGAGGGGAGCAGGGAAGAGAGCAGGAGGGGCCCAGGGCCAAATCTCAGGCAGCTGTGTGGGCTCGCAGGCACAGGCATGAGCCTGGCATGTGTGGACAGGCATGCCCCCCCCCACACAGGGCGATGGGACACGGAGCAGCATGCAGAGGGGACATTCCAACTGGCTAAGCTGTGGAGCCTCTTATAAAATGCCTTTCATGGGAGGCCTAGATCTCACTGCATGCAGGCACATTTCTAAACTCCTCACAGATATTAGTTCACTTACAGCCTTATTACCTGAGACCTATTATTACCACCACCACCACCCTTTCCAATTAGGAAACTTAGGCCCAGAGACGTTAAGTAACTTGCCCAAGGTCACACAGAACTTCAGGCATTCTGGCTTTAGCATATGTGCTTGGCTTAGCCACATGCAATGGGAAGGCTCCTCAGCCACTCCCTGGGTTTGAGGGTGGACCTAAGCTGCTACCCCTGCTGGGAAACAGTCCCCATCCCAGAACCCTGATTCACTGGGTGCAGGGTTCTAAAGTAGGTCATCTGAATTAAATAGCGTTATTAAGTAATCACAAACTGAATCCCTATCCCACAAAGTAACTTAAGTTATAATAGTGCTCAAGCTTCTTGAAACCAGTAGTGTAAATTCATACCACCAGCACCTTAAGCTGATATGGCCCAAGCTGCTATGACTTGGATCAAAAACAAAGAACCTTAACATTCTAGTTAGGCTGGGAAGCCCTACATTGGAAATATATGGTTTTCGAGTGTTTCTTCACATGCGAGCCCTACCTTGGAGGGACACAACAAGCAAAATCAGCTTCGACCCATTTATTCTAAACAGATGTTTAAAATGCAAAGCCTCCTCAGATGTCACAAAACTTGAAAAAGCCCCCACCATTCTCTGTCATCAAAGTCAAACTTACCAACCTAGAGACCACCCTCCGCCTTGCTGGACAGGGAAGCTGGGAGACTCACTCAGGAGGGGCAGGGCTGAGCTGTAGCCCCTGGTGGCCCTTTCTCCCTTCTTAGCCTCCTGCCCTGTGCCGGTGCGCCAGTGTGCCAGTGTGTCCAGACAGGCCACTGGTGGGTGTGCTGCCTGACTTTTGAAGCTCTCAAAGTCAAGTAGGAGGGGCTAGACTAGGAGGGGCAGGAAGGAGGGCGCTGGAGAAGGCAGCCAGTGAGCCAGGTGGACCCAGGGCAAGGTGGGCCAAAACAGAGCTTCCAAGCTGGCTTCTGAGATGGTTGTTTACTTGTGGCATTCAGGAGAGGCTGAGCTGGGAGCTGGCTTATTTATTTTCTACACTTTTCCTCCAAATCCTTTTCAGAGTCCTCTGGAACCCCAGTGATAAATTTCCCAGGGCCCAGAAAAACCCGAAGTCCCTTAGCACATACCATCTTTGTGGGGAGAAGGGCAGGGAGGGGGAGACACAGAGAGGAAGGTTGGGGGTATGGACACATGAAGTTACTGAAGGGGCTCTGGTGGCCTCTGGCCCCTCCCTTCACACTGGGGGTGGAGTGGAGGTGGAGGGGTGTGGGAGCAATAAGCCAGATTTCAGGCAGTGGACAAGAAGGCTGAAGTGGGTCCACCTTGAAACACAAAACAAACTATCCAGTCAGTCAGGGAGACCCCCCCACCCCCCCACCCCCGACTCCATGCCCAGTAGTGGAATCCACATGCTTAGAGCAGGAGATCAGCATTTTATCTCTTGTTTAGCATCAAAGAAGAAGAAGAAAAAAGAACAAGTCTTTCTGTTTAAGGAGTGAAAGGAGTGAAAAGAAAAGCTGTTTTCCTTTCCTCCTGTGTGATTTCATGAAGGGCAGAGACCTCTGAGTGTCCCCCATGACTAAGATCCCTCTCGCTGCCCTGTGTTGTGACTTCTCAGCAGAGGGACTCATGGCCTGTCCCTGGCCTTCACCTGTCACCTGTCACCATTTCCAGGTACTGCCATGTGTCAGATACCAGCACAGAACCAGGGCTACAAAGGCAAGCAGTCCTTGTTCCTGGGCTGGGGCAGCTTCTCCCCATACCCAGTGTTCCAGCTTCCATCCTGAATAGCATGTTCACGCTGCAGGAGTGGGGAGAGGGACCCAGGCACTGCAAAGGCTCTCGGAGCGCACCCCAGTGGGCTTACTGGGGCCAATGGACAGGGCTCCTTGTTCTCATACTATGGAAACCTGTATCAGAAGCTTTGGGGGCAGAGGTGGGGTGGGCCGAGTGAGGACCCTGTCCCAGTAGGCATAATCCCTCTCAGCCCTGTCGGGGTATAGAATACCAACCAGACTAAAAGCAGGGCTGCACCTACAGACCTGCAGGGGGTCTGAAAGGCAGCATGGCTTGCAGCTCCCTTGCACTGGGGTCATGGCATCCACTCTGTCCTCTGAGCCTCACTCCTTCATCTGCTAATGGAGGCCACTGTTCCTCCATGGGGTTCGTGTGAGAAAGCTAAACTGGGGACCAGGTGAGCCATGTGGTTGTCACCTCCCCAACCCCGACCTGTGCTGGCTCTCTTGAGGAGCAGGCCCTCCAGAGTAGTCCAGCTCTCCAGGGCACTTTGTTCGGGGATGAGGACAGCCATGATATGCCCGTCTATATTTACCGTGTGACAGCAGGAGGTGGCAGATGAGGGCTGATTTCCCTGTGTAATAGATTTCTATCCTGGTGAAGGCCAAAAAGGGAAAGGAGTATGGTAATCCACTGGAGCATGATAAACAGGGTAATTTCTCCCAAACCCAAACTTGTAACTTGTGGCAGCTTTGTTCCCACCTCTCCGGTAAACTATGAATGATCATCTCTCACTGGAATTACTGCAACATCTCCGTGAGATCACTCCCAAGCCCCCAATGTTTCCTGACTCCCGATCCACCTGGAAAGGTCTGGCTGCCTGGTACCATCCAGCGTTTGATTCCCATGGCCTATGGTGCGGCCCAGGCTGGGCAGAGTGTGTGGGAAAGAGGGCTTCTGTCAGAGGTCCCAGGACCATGCTGGTAAGTGCATCAGTATTGCTTCCTTGCTGCCGTGGAGAAACAGTAGGACTTAGAAACTGCCTGGTATGGTGGAGACAGCATCGATCCAGTCAGACTACCTTGGTTCCAAACCTGGCTTTGTCTCTCACCAGGTGGGTGATCTTGAAAAAGTTCCAGTACTTAACTTTTCGAAGCCTCAGCATCCAAATCCATAAAGTCATGATAACATGCTAACCTCAAAGGTACGTAAGGGCTTACTTAATGAGAAGATGTGTGTAGAGCGCTTGATTCACAGACATAATTAAAGTGGAAAGATGATGCTAGGAACAGGCTGGCTGCAGCATCCCACCTGAAATTAGGGGTGGCTAAGCCCAGATTACTTCTTCTCTCATGCGGGACCACAGTCCTGGGTGTTGCCCACATGCTTTGCTAATTTCAACATGAACACCATTTAGACGCTTGACTTGCACACTGAACCTAGTCACAAAGGAAACGATACACTCCTGTGCAGTTACATGGTCCTTACATCCCTGCACGCTCATTTGGGTGCCACAGGAAATCATCCCCAATTCTGCTGACAATCACCGTCCCAGCAACATGAGCTGCTGCCGCTCCTCTGGGAAGTTCCTGTCAGCTGGCGCAGAGGCACCCACTCAATGCTCAGTACAGGGACTAAGAGGGAGGGCCTCTCCACCTGCTCCCACACAGCGCCAAGCCCCTGCTGAAGGACAGCTTTAGACCCTTCACGAGATCCATCTCCAACCTGGACAGCAGAGGCTGGGAAGAAATACCCCCCACCATCCCCAGCTTAGCCAGCTGCTGAAATGAAGACTTTCCTGCTGCCACTCTAAGGGTAGCAGATGCCAGTGATGAAACTAAAGTCCCCAGTGCCAGCCCACAGAGCACAATGGAACAAGCTGCTTGGGCCACTTCCCCAAACAGACCAGGCAGGGCTCCCTGGAACCACTCAGCACCCCCTCCTCTGCAGGAAGACCAGTTCCGACCCAGCTGAGGGCACAGGGGTTGGCTCTTAGTGAGTCCTTAACAGATATTAATTATTGGTGTCATTATTTGTCAAACAACTATTTATGGAGTATCCACTATGTGCCAGGCACTGTGCTAGGTCTAGGAAAATCCTTGAAACATCTTGGAGCCTCAGAACACCAGGACACCTGAAAACAAACACAACTTCAGATACAGTGAAAATAAATAAGGCTTCCAGACAGCCCTGGTTTCTCCGTGAGCTTGGAATCTTAACCCCACCCACCCACCCCGTTTTACACCCCACTCCTCAGCCTGGAATTCCCCTCAGTACCACCGGGAGAAAAGTCCCTCTGAGGAAGCACACCGGCGGGGGGAAGAAGGGTCTGTGGCTCCCCACAGGCCCTGTCACTGCCGCCACCCAGCTGTCCAGCTCCGCACCCGCCTGCTAGCCTCCTCCACTCCGCTCACAGACCCCCAGCAAACCAGGTCTGAGTTCATGATTCACTCCCTCCTTTCTCCGGGCCTCGCCTCCGGAAGCGCTGCACACACCCAGACACATCATCCAGGCACCGTTTCCACACAAAGTCGCTCCTGATAAATCCCAAGAACAAACCTCAAGGTCTGCTTTCCCTTCCCCATTTTTTGGCCTCGCGGTCCTGGCCACGACTTTTCAAAGACAAGACAGTCCCTCCCAAGCCCGTCTAGCAAGGGGGCGGGGTGGGGTGGGGGTGTCGGCGCTGCAGGGGCAGCAGAGGAAGACTGTGGATTTATTTCAGGGCAGGAGGACACGCTGGGTCTGAACATCCACGCGGCCGCGCTCCGGGACTGTAATTTTGCTCCGCTGCGTGTGCTGGCCGGTGTGGCGCCTGCCCAGAGCGTGTGCGCAAGTGCTGGCGGGTTGAGTGAGTGGGATGAGCGGTGTGTACCTGGCCGTTGAGACTCTGGGTGCAGCGAGTCTGGAGGTTGTGGGTGCCTGCGTGGAGGTTTCCCCAAGCCGGGAACTCCCCGTCTCTGCCCTGCGTTTCGCCCCCTCTTCCTCCCAAGTTTGGCGCGCCCGTGCCGGGACGGGGAAGGGAGGGGGCGCACGGCTGGACAGCCTCCCAGGGGCTCCGGCGGCGGTTCCGGGACTCGCGGTCCCTACTTACCCGAGCTGCCGAGCCTCCTCCGGCGGGGGCGGATCCGACTCTCGGCTGCTGCTGGGATCCGGTGCGGGTAGCATCCGCTCGCGACTCTGCCCGAGTCTCAGCGGAACCAGCTCCCGCGGGGCCCCGGCTCTGCGCCCTCCCCGGGGAAGGCGGCGGGGAAGGAGGGAGGGAGGCGCGGCGCGGCCCGGCGGGTTCGCATGCCCGGCGGAAAGAGGCGCCAGGCGGGCGGCGTCCTGGCCAGCGAGTGAGCGAGCGAGGGCGACCGGTGCTGCGTGGCGCCCTCCCCGCTCTGGCCCGAGCGGCGGGCGGCGAGCGGCGGCAGCGGCGGCGGCGGATTCTTGAACCGCGTCCAAGGCGCCCGGGGAGCCCTCCTCTCCGTCCTCACCCCACCCAGCTCCCACCCCTGCGTGCCGACAAGTTGGGAACCGTTGGCGAACTTGGCGCAGCTCGGACTGCGGGCTGCGTGCCGGCCCGGCCTCCGGGTGGAAAAAGGGGAGGAGAGGGAGGAGCTGAGTTGGGAGGGGGCCGCCCCCGTCCCCGGAGAATCCTGCTCTACAGGACCCCTCTAAGGGCCTTTGTTCAGGGCGCTTCACCTCGGCCTGCTCCTCCCCCGGGACTCGCTCGGGGCCGCTGGGATCCCCACCCCCTTCCAGAGCGGCTGGGAGGAGCTCCTGGCCCCTGGGTGGGTAGGTAGGGGAGACGCGGCGTGGAGATCTCGGTGGCTTCGCTCTGCCGGATACCCCCAGGCCGTGACCAGCCTCCCACCCTGGCCCTCCTGAGACCCCGCAGGCTGCTTGGGTTCTCCGCCATCTCTGCAGGGTTTAGGGGAACAGGAGAGTCAAAGGACGGCCCCCCCAGGCTTCCAGAGACCGTACAGACACTCCGTCTGACACCCGGGAAGTGGGGAGGAAGTAGGGTTCACGCCTGCCGGCTGCAGCTGCTTCACGGTGTCTTCAGACCCTCCTTCGAAGGTGGCGGGTGTCTCTGGCTGGGAGCCGGCGGAGGACCGGGCGGTACAAGCTCAGTGGTACAAGGCTAGCTTCACCAAGAGCTGGAATTGGAACCCAAACGGAACGTCCCTCTTACTTGTCAGGGTCCTGGTGATGCCTGTGCCCCTCCCCCAAGCTTTGATTCCAGCCGGTGAGGTTTTCCCCTGAGTCTTACCAACAGTTAGGGCATGAGCCACTAATTCAGGCCTAAGACCAGTGGTCCTGGCATTTACTAGAATTTAGATACAATAAAGTCACTTCCTGCAAAGGAGAAATAGGAAAATCAAAAAAAAAAAAAAAAAAAGCAAAACCCGCAACATCTGTACTTGGCCCCCCTCTGTCATTCTTAACATTTGTTGATGAGAAACCGAAATAGATTAGAGTAAGATGCCGGCCTTCCCAGGAGCAGGTCCTCACAGCTGGGTCAAGTCAGAGGGCCCTGTTCATTAGCTGGTTCCCAAACAACCTAAGCTTCCACAACACTCTCTGCTGGAGGGCGCCTTGATCCAGGCTGTGAAGTGAGACCTTGGTGTCTCTTTTAGCAGAAAAACCTGACTGTGCACTTAGATTCTATTATTAACAGTTCTGTGACCTGCTGTGGTGAGCAGGGCCTAAAGCCACGTTTAGAGCATGCACAGTTGAGCAATACGCAGGGGGCTGGCTGATGCAGCCCCTCAACATGCGAATTGTAGACAACAAATGGTTTTAGGAAGGGTAATTAATGTGCAGGAGCTCCGTAAACCACGTGTGCCTGTGGAGGTTGCACAAAACAACACGTGCCTACCAGAGCTGTTGTATGCAACGTGTGCCTGGGGACTGAGGAAAACAGTGCATGCTTATCCAAATTAAGAAAAGCATGTTGATGAGAAATTGTGCCAAATCAACATGACTTTGCAATAAAAAGCATAAAAACAGAGGATTTCAGACCATCTAAGGGTGAGTCACTTTGATATGTCCCACCTGTTCCTCCTGGGGAGAGAAAGAGCTCCTCTCTGCCTTGCAAGACATCGGCCACCCCCACCCATTGCTTCCCAGCCTGGACCTGATCTGAACCCTTGGGACTCATGTTCATTATCCCCTAATTCTCTTGTGTCATGTTATTCTTATTAGGTTAGTATGGATTAGGATTGAACTTGCATTAATAAAAACTGAGTAAATAAAAAAAAAAAAAACTGAGTAAATAGCATAGTCACCTGTGTTAACCCACTATTCTTTCTTTTTTTTGACATTTTTTTGCTTTTAGTTTTCTTGAAGTTTTATTCTTATCAGTAAAGGTAATTTCCTGAGATTTTCCATCTGTGTCTTGTTTAACTTTTCTTTTTTTATTTTTATTTTATTGTTGTTGTATTACATCCATCCCCTTTTTGCTCCCCTCTGTCCTCCTCCCCACCCACCCATTCCCCACAGAGTCAATCCCACCTGTTGTCCATGTCCATGGTTCCTTTATACTAGGTTCTTATTTAAGCTGCTCCCCTTCCTTGCCTCTGCCTCCCCCCTCCCCACAACCCCGTTCCCCCTGACCACTGAAGGCCTATTCACTGTATTCATACATTTGGTTGTTTTGCTTGTTGTTAGTTTTGTTCATTATTGTCCCGTAATGGGTGAGATCATATGATATTTGTCCTTCATCAACTGGCTTATTTCACTAAGCATAATACTCTCCAGTTCCATCCATGTTGTTGCAAAGGGTACAAATTCCTTCTTTCTTTCTGCTATATAGAATTCCATTGTGTAAATGTACCAAAGTTTTTTGATCCAATCATCCACTGATGGGCACTTAGGCTGTTTCCAGCACTTGGCTATTGTACATAGTGCTGCTATGAACATAGGTGTGCATAGGTTCTTACGAATTGGTGTTTCAGGATTCTTTGGGTATAGTCCAAGTAGTGGAATTGCTGGATCAAAAGGCAGTTCCATTTTTAGTTTTTTAAGGAAACCCCATACTGTTTTCCACAGTGGCTGCACCAGCCTACATTCCCACCAACAGTGCACGAGGGTTCCCTTTGCCCCACATCCTCACCAACACTTGTTGTTTGTTGATTTGTTGATGATGGCCATTCTGACAGGTGTGAGGTGGTATCTTACTGTGGTTTTACTTTGCATCTTTCTGATGACTAGCGATGTTGAGCATTCTTTCATATGCCTCTGGGCCCTTTGTATATCTTCCTCAGTGAGTTGTCTGTTCAGGTCCTTTGCCCATTTTTTAATTGGGCTGTCTGTCTCCCTGGTGTTGAGTCGCATTAGTTCTTTCTATATTTTGGAGATCAGACCCTTGTCTGAGGTATCATTGACAATTATGTTTTCCCATACAGTTGATTCCCTTTGAATTTTGCTGATATTTTCTTTAGCTGAACAGAAACTTTTCAATTTGATATAGTCCCATTTGTTGATTCGTTCTTTGATTTCCTTTGCCCTTGGTGAAGTATCAGTAAACATATTTCTGCGTAGGATATCCAAAAGTTTACTGCCTATGTTTTTCTCCAGGACCTTTATGGTGGCACTGCTTATGTTTAAATACTTTATCCATCTTGAGTTTATTCTGGTGTATGGTGTAAGTTGGTGGTCTAGTTTTATCTTTTTGCATGTTGCTGTCCAGTTCTCCCAACACCATTTGTTGAATAGACTGTTTTGACTCTATTTGATGTTCCTTTCCCCTTTGTCAAATATGAGTTGACCATAGAGTCCTGGGTTAATTTCTGGGCTCTCTATTCTGTTCCATTGATCTATATGTCTATTCTTATGCCAGTAACATGCTGTTTTGATGACAGTAGCCTTGTAGTATTGTTTGAAGCCCGGGATTGTGATTCCTCCTACCTTGTTCTTCTTTTTCAAGATTGCTGTGGCTATTCATGGGCGTTTTTGGCTCCATATAGATTTTTGAAGTATTTTTTTATTTCTGTGAAGTCTGTCATTGGTATTTTAATTGGGATTGCTGTTTAACTTTTCGTATGAGTGAAGTTCACAAAACAGACCAAGAATATTCGTGCATGGCAGTTTTTGCAATAATTCCAAACTTCGAACCCATCCCTGACAATTCTCTGGCTTTCGGCCCCCTCCCCTAAGCACGAGTGCGGGAGACAGACCTCCTCCCACCCTGCCCGTTTAGACAGAACCTCTTCATCCTGGGAGCCCTCCGGAATTCCCGAGTCCCTGTAGGAGCAAAGAAAGGTGGTGGCTGCAGCCTGAACTCAGCTTCCCCAACCGTCTTAAACTCCAGCCTTGCCAGGATTAAGGGAGAAAATCCCTGACGCTTCAGACCAAATCAAGGACAAGTTCTCCCCCCACCCTACGCCCCACTCCCTATTATTTCTTTTTAAAAATAGTATTTTCTTTATTATTTTTAGAGAGGGGGTAGGGAGAGAGGGAGAGAGACACCTATGTATGGTTTCATTTCACCTGCCTCCAGCTACAGATCAGGCTGGAGACCTGGCTTGCAACCTGGTTATGTGCCCTGACTGGGGAATCGAACCAACGACCTTTGGGTTTGTAGGCCGGAGCCTTATCCACTGTGCCACCAGCCAGGGTTCACTATTATTTCTTAGTGCTGTTGTCTCCTTAGGACTGATGGTTCTGTAGGCAGTCAGGCACTTTTGGTTCTTGAGGCCCAGTCAGACCACTTGAGCCTGACCAAAGGTCTATTTATAGGAAAGGCTACTCATGTATCTCAAAACATTTGCTCACCAACACCTGCTATTGGGAACCAGAGATTTGGTAAAAATTCAGACCTTAGCACACCTCCTGAATAAGCTCCCTGAGTCCCTCTCTCCACATCTCCTGGCTACCCTCAGGACGCATTAAAGGGGGCTGGGCCCCGCCCTGGAATCAGCCCACATGCTTTCCAAAAGGTTTTCAGAACAGGTATCTGAACACCTGGGTTTCTCCAGCCTCCATCACCTCTTCTCAGAAGGGAAAGTCTCCATTTCAGCCTCACAAATCTGTCACAAAGCTACATTTCACTGCACCTGCTGGCCTTATAAGGGAGGCCTTCCTGTGGAACATATGGAGTCTTGGATTTTATTGCCAGAACTTTGAAATGCACCTGAGGGGCTACAAAAGCCGAAACCTAGAACTGTGTCACCACCAAATTATAGAGAATGGGACTCTGTGCTACTGAGTTCATGGTGGGGAGGGGAAGCACAAGTGGTCCCTGGGAAATTCCTGTAGTCACTCGATGCGTATTGAATACCAGGGCCCACAGAGGTAGACAAGCCTCTGTGCATCTTCTATCCAGGGAAGCCAAACCTATGTCTAAATAAATTCTAGTGATCAATGGGATATGTGAGCTGAGGCTGGGGCTGGGAGTGAACAAGACCACAGGCTTGCCCAACTCCAGGGGGAACCAGGCACATGGAATGTGATGACTGTTGGCCCCTGGAATTGTGCGATGCCGCAGCCTTATTCCTGGAGCTGTGGATCCTAGGCCTGAGTTTAAGAGGTAAACTGAGTTTTGCAGGTAGAAAGGGGAAAAAAAGGTAGAGATGGAATAGGGCTTTCTAGGTGAAGGGATGAGGAATTGAAAGAAACAGGAGTGTAAAAGGGTATTCATTCTCTGTGATTCAGGCTGGCATGACAGCCAATACTTGCGCCTTCAATGAGGGTATCTTGGGTATAAGTGAGAGGTTTAGAGTAAAGGTCTGATCCAAGACATTAGGAACTTTCATCCTAAAAGTTTCTAGGCTCAATTTCTTCCCACAATTGTTCTGTCAAGAGAATCGGTTCCAGTTTTTTGTTGTGGTTTTGCTTTGTTTTTACCCTGTTTGAAAAATTGAAAAATTTTCCAGGCCAGACACAGAATTGCAGAGCAGTGAAGACTACGGGAACCTAAGCACCATTTTAATCAAGCAATCCAAGTTAAAGTTGCTAAGAATAGGACACATGGACTTCGTGTGCCTCCTGATGTGATGCGCTGAGAAGAACGCAGCATTGACTGTGAAATATTCCTGTCCAAAAATGCATCACCTGAATCTGATCATGAGGAAACATCGGACAAACTCAAACCGAGGGGCACTTATGAAACAATCGGCCTGTAATGTTTAAAATATTACGGTCATGAACAACAAAGAAAAAGGCCAGAAAAGCAAGCCAGATTAGAAGAAAACTGTGCAGTCCCCTTCGCCAGATGTGCCTGGACCCCCATGACCTGCATCGAATGAACTGAATACTGCAAAGGTGATGGGATGTCACTTCTGAGATTATAAAAGACTCTAAGTGACTTCTGACTTGCTAGTGTTCTCTCTCTGGCCCTTCTGGCCCTTCTTAACTCCCTGCTTGATCAGATGAAGCATGTTGCCAAATTATGAGCTGCCCTATGGAGAGGCCCGTGTTTCAAGAAACTGAGAGAGGGAGAACTCTGGTAAACAGCCAGCCAAAAACTGAGGGCTTCAGGCCAACAATCTGCAATGACCTGAATCCTGCCAACAGTCACCACGTGAGCCTGGACACAGATTCGCTCCAGTTAAACCTTGACATCTGGATTGCAGCCTGTGGGACCCTGAGTCAAAGAGTCCAGCTAAGCCACATCTGGATTCCTGACTCATAGAAACTGTGAGACGATAAAGGTTCCGTTTTAAGTCACTAAGTTTTGGGGTGACTAGTTATGTAACTAACATAACCACTAAATGCAATGAATCATCCTGAATTGGATCCTGGAACTGAAAAAATAAAATATTACTATGGAAGACATTTAGATAATTGACAAAATAGAAACAGGGACCAAATAAATACAAATATTGTGTCAACATTAAATTTCCTGAATTTGAAAACTGTACTGTTTTGTAAGAAGATGTTTGGTTTATTACAGATATACACTGAAATACGTAGGTCATGATTTCTGCCAATGGTTCAGAAATAATATTTCTTTTTATTTTATTTTATTTTATTGTTGTTGTATTACATCCATCCCCTTTTTGCTCCCCTCTGTCCCCCTCCCCACTTAATATGATATATTCCATATATTCCAGGGAAAGTTTCATTTATCTGTTGTGTCACAATCCACTGCAAAACTCAATGAAAACAACAAAAATGTATTATTTCTTTAAAAAATTGTGTTTTTCTTTTATTGGTTCTAGAAAGAAAGGAAGGGAAAGGGGGAAATATCCATTGCCTCTCATACTCAATCCAACTGGGAATTGAACCCACAACCCAGGCGTGTGCCCTGACTGGGAATTGAACCGGCGACCTTTCAGTTTGCAGGATGATGCCCAACCAACTGAGCCACATTGGCCAGTGCTACTTCTTTTAATTTTGTGGACTGACTGGACTGATCTGGAAGGCTCTGCTCCTTATGGCATCAGCTGAGGCCATTCTGTGGTGTTCAGTTGGCAATTGTGCTGGGCTGGAAAGCCCAAGAGGGTTTACTCCCAGGTGTGGCACCTTCATGCTCCTTGACTTGTCCTCTCTCTCCCGATGTGGTAGCTTGGACTTCCTCACAGCATGGTAGTTTCAGAGGGGACAGACTTCTTACATGGCAGCTAGCTTCCAAGAGAGAGTGTAAGCTATCCAGCTACTTGTTAGGCCAGTGAATCACTGAGCAATTCTTGGGTCTGGGGCAAATCCTCTTCTCTGGTCCAGGAAGACTACTGGACAGTGACTCAAGGAAGAACCCCGAGGGCAAAGGAGGGGAGGAAGAGGAAGGCTATAAAGAGGTTTCTTTAGCTAGAGTCAAAGGGCCCAGGGGCTGAAGAGTGTAGAGTCAGCTCTTCCCTTTCCCTACTGCCTTACCCCATCTCAGCTTCCTCTGTCCCCTGAGCATTTTATCCAAAGAGCTCACTTGAAGATGTCAATAGGTGGAGAGGGAGGAAGAAAAGTGTCACTTAGCGCAAAGTGCCAGGAGCTTTACCCACCTCATTTCACTTAATCCTCACAACAACCCTACAAAAACCCATTAGTATCCCCTTTGAAAAGAGGAGGTAGCAGAAGTCTCAGGAGGTGCAGACTCATACTGCAAAGGTATTGAGTCAGAGAACTTAATTTGTTTATTTAACAAACTTTTTTATTTTTT
Source organism: Noctilio leporinus (assembly GCA_004026585.1). Taxonomy (NCBI): domain Eukaryota; kingdom Metazoa; phylum Chordata; class Mammalia; order Chiroptera; family Noctilionidae; genus Noctilio; species Noctilio leporinus. Next base: position 32,361 of record PVIW01000408.1, on the reverse strand, counting down.
TTGGCCTAGGACTGTGCTGGGCTTGGGAATGCAAGGATAAATGATGTCATAAGTCAGCTACTGCTATGATAATGCTACAAAGCAAATATCTTCCAAATCAAGCTGGCTTACAACCACCTGTATTATTTCCCTCATTCACAGGTTAGTGAGTCAGCAGGAATTCTGTTTCGGGCCACAGGTTGGCTAGGTTTGCATCCAGCCTTTGGGTGGGATTCACACCCTCACATTCTGTTTGGATCACTGGCTACCCAGAACACATTCTTCCCAAGGCAGGACAAGAGGCAAGTCAAACCACCCAAGCACATTTAAAGCCTCTGCTGACATCACTGGTCAAAGCAAATCCAATGCCCAGACCTTAAGTCATTAAAGCAAAGAAGCCTATTCTAAATCTATCTGAGCTATGGTGGTGGCATAGATAAGGAATTCAAAGGCAATAGACACTTAAGAGCAGGGATCTAATCTGCTCTTGCCCTCAGGGAGCCCCTAGTCCAGTGCAGGCAGGGGCAGGGCAGGGGGGTGGGTGGGGGAAGAAATCATGAAGACACAACTACAATGCAGTGAGGTAACTGCAATAAGTGGGCATAGGTGGGGGGCATGGCTGTGTACACGCCCCACAGGAGCATGGAGGTGGGCCCCTGCAGCCACCTGGACTTTCCAAAGGAGATTGCTGTGACAAATGCTAATGGAGAGAGTAAACAGGCACTTTGCTTGAAACAGGGAAGAGGGTGGGGAAGTGAGGAAGGTCATTATAGGCAGTCATGATTGTGAGCAGTGGAGAAGAGACCAGAAACTGGATGGCGGGTTCAGGGAAATTGAGTGTAACGGGGAAGGCGGCCCATGTCAGCAGTTGGTGAGAGAAAGAAGAAGGCAGGAGCCCAGCTGCTGGGGCCTTTGCCCTGCGCTGATTATCTTCCTCTCACCCTACAGAGCACTGCCCACCCCCTTCCACTCTGCTCCGTGTCCTGGGCAACCAGCCTGGACGAACTGCAGCCAAAGCCTCTCATTCTGGGAAAATGGCAGCAGCTTTTGCTTCTCCCCAGCTCCCTGTAATGGACTGAACTATGTCCTCCCAAAACGCGTACGTTGAAGCCATAACCCCCAAAGTGACTGTATTTGGAGATAAGGTCTCTAAGGATATAATTTAGGCTCAATGAGGCCATAAGGGCGTGGCCGTAATCTGACAAGACAGGTGTCTTTAGAAGAGGAAGAGGTACCAGCTCCCCCGCGCCTCTCTCTTTCTCTCTTCTCTTTCTTCTCTCTCGATTCTCTCTCCCCACCTCCCTCCTGTTCACGGAGGAAAGGCCATGTGAGGGAGCAGTGAGGAGGCAGCAGTCTACATGCCAGGAAGAAAGATCTCACCAAAGGGTGGGGGTTGGGCTGCTGGGTGAAAAAGGTGAAGGGATTAAGAGGTACAAATTTGCAGTTACAAAATAGCCATGGGGATGTAAAGTTTATGATTGTCTAAGCACTATGCTGTATACCTGACACCAAAACAAAATAATACGGAATGTAAACTTCAATTGCAAACTAAAATACAACAAAAAGAAAGGTCTCACCAGAAACCAACCCTGCCAGCATCTTGATCTTGGATTTCCAGTCTGAAGAACTGTGAGAAAAATAACTGTCTGTTTTTAAGGTACCCATTCAGTGGTATTTTGCTAGGACACCCCTAGCAGACTGATACAGTCCCTCTAAAAAATCCCAGAACAACCAGAATTCTGAAAAATCAAAAAATCCGAAGAAACATGGACATGGATAAGTGGGGTTGACTTTGGTGGGGAGTGGGGGGTGGAGGGGTGGGGAAGCAGACAGAGGGAAGAAAAAAGGGGATGGATATAATAAAACAATAAAAATTAAATTAAAAAAAATATATATGTATAAAAGATCTACAGACAACACCTAAAGCAGAACTGGGTGACAAGTTAAACCCACAAGCCAAAAATACAAGTGAGGTGGGGACAAACCACAGCCAGTTACTAGATTCATGTGATATCAGTATCTCTGTGGACCGAAGATAAAGGAAAACAAATGAGCTTCTGATGGTCCTAAGAACAGGTGACCCCCTCCCTGCCACACACACACACACACACACACACACACCACCAACTCATACTGAAAAAAATATGGCAGGCAGTACTTTAACAGCTGAAACTGGAATATAATTCTGCAGAATCCAATTTGCATGTGAGTGCCCAGGGCCTGAGTGCACACTGTACAAGGAGGTCTGAAGCCATCTGGGCCCTGTAAAATCACTTTTGTTTCCCCATAAACTCTTGAAACTGACATACTAAAGTTCCCTTTCATGACAAAGTCCCACACTGGGACTTTGAAAGTTGAAACCAGACTGATCAGTACAGGCACACTGCAGATAAAAATGAAGTTGGAGGATAAGAAATCAAGGAATTTCAGAAAATACAAAGTCGTGCGCGCGCGTGTGTGTGTACATATACTATACACACACATGTATATGTGTATATTACTATTGAGGCATATTTTATTTTGCAAATATGACTGCAAATATTATCTCCTCATTCCACATACTCTTCTTACAATATCACCTAGACACTTGTCCCTTTAAATATTGGGATCTATGTGCCCGGCTGGAACTTTGTGACTAGCTTGACCAATAGAGTATAGTGGAACTAAAAGCTATGTGACTTCCAAATGTCATGCATTTCCACCTTTTTACCTAAGATATTTACTCTTGAAAGTCAACTACCTTTCTGTAAGGAGGCCCAATGAGCCACATAGAGACCCCATGTAGGTGTTCTATCAAACAGCCAGCATCCACCACCAGACATATGTGTGACCGAGCCTTCAGATGACCCCAGCCCCTAGCTATCACATCTTCTGGCTGAGGAGCCAGGCATCCTGGTGCAGACATGCCATCTTCACATGCTCTTCCTGGATTTCCAGCCCACAGAACCTGTGAACACAATAAAATGTTTATTGTTTTATACACTAAATTTGGGGTGATTTGTTATGTAGCAATAAAATTAAAACAGTTAATTTGGAGACCCAACAGCATCAGGGGCCTAATACCCATGAATTGAGAAAGCTATTCTTATTCACCCCATGTACTGGAAAATTCATCTTACTTAAAAAAGGAACATTAGAAATGCATCAAGGTTGAATCCTGTGTCAATTTATTAAAAAGTAGCAAATAACATTCCTACAAATAATAAAAGCATGCCAGACAGCATGTTCACAAGAGAGATGAAAGCTGTAACTTGATATTTCAAAAAAAAATTTAAAGGATAGAAGTTATGAAGTAACATAAATCAAAATTAGATAACCTCAGAAGTGAGTTGTTTTGGAGAAAAAGGAAGTTTGAAAAGAGTGATGGTGAAAGTCAGAAAATAACTGTATATATAAGAAATTATTTCAGAAATGAAGATGAAAGAGAAATAAAAAAGAGAATAACCATAATAGTTAATATATTAAGAGGAAAATAAGATGTAAACGAGGTCCTTTTAACTTACAGAAATAAAATATAGGCCCTGACTTGTGTGGCTCAATGGATTAAGCTCTGGCCTGTGAACCAAAGTGTCACTGGTTCAATTCCCAGTCAGAGCACATGCCCAGGTTGCAAGCCAGGTCTCCAGCCAGGTCTCTAGCTGGAGGCACTCAAAAGGCAACCACACATCAATGTTTCTCTACCTATCTTCTTCCCTTCCTGCCCTTCTCTCTAAAAATAATGAATAAAATCTTTTTAAAATACTGCTATATTAGATGTAATATGCTATGAAAAAGCATTTCTTTAAAAGTAATAAAATATAAAGGAGAAAAAAGATTCAGGAGTATATGGTACATCCAGCACATAGAAAAGGAAGATTTTGACATACATGTAAGAGGAATCCACAAAAAACTCCTAAGGAAACCAAACCCATTCACTAGAACAAATATCAAAAACTAAAATTCAAATAAATATTTCTCACAGTGAGCATGGCCTGAAATTTTGTATTGAGGAGGCAAACTTCATACCTGGGCCCATCAACTCTGAGACTTAAGTCTAGGAAAACTATTGGGCTTTACATAAGAAGAAAAAAAGGAGGTAATCCAAGCAAAAAGCTCAAATCACTTATAAGGAAAGAAAATCATCTTGTTGTCTGACTTTTCAACAGCAATGCTTTGTGCTAGAAGACAATATAATGACATATTTCAGGAACTGTAAACCAAAGATTTTATACTGCGTGAAACTGACTTTCAAGCATAAACATCAAACTGTTATAAGCATGGGAAAACCTAAGAAATATTGTTCCCTTGACCCCTTTTTGGACAATCCACTAGAGAACAGGCTTCAGAAAACCAAAATGATTAGTGAATCCCTGACATTAAGTCTTGTGAAATATCCTAGCTAATAAACAAAAGAAGAATCATAGAATTAAAATGTCATTATTTTTCGTCCTCAATGAGTTAAAAAATCCAGGTAATGACCATTTCTGGCTGCTAATATCCCTAAAAGAGAAGTTATCAGACATTGTGCATTTCCTGATGAAGAATAAAATATCACCTGTTAGACCTCCTGGCTGGTGTGGCTCAGTGGATTGAGTGCCAGCCTGTGGACCAATGGGGTCACCAGTTGGATTCCTGTTCGGGGCACATGCCTGGGTTTCAGGCCAGATCCTGGTTGGGGGCATGTAAAAAGCAACCACACATTGATGTTTCTCTCCCTCTCTCTCCCTCCCTTCCCCTCTCTCTAAAAATAAACAAATAAAATCTTTAAAAATATATATATTTATCACCTACTAAATAGTCTTGCCGAAAAGAAGAAGCAGAGGGAAGAGAAGAAGGTGGAGAAGGGAAAATTAACTTGAATCGGATCAAGCCTATAATGTAGCTATTAATTTAAGGAACCATGAGAGGCAAAGAAACATTTTTAAACAGCACCATCAACATTGACATAATCCAGATTATGAATAATTCTATAGGCTAATGACCCAAGATTTTCAAAATCAATCAAATAAAAACTGTAAGAAAAAAAAAATGAAGAAGAGATGGAAGGGAAACGGAAATTTAAAAAATGAAAAATATCTAAGCCATATTAATTAAATACAATGTATGGACTTTACTTGGATTCTGATTCAAACAAACTATTTTTTTTTAAAGATTTTATTTCTTATTTTTTAGAGAGAGGGGAAGGATGGGAGGCAGAGATGGGGAGAAACATCAACGTATGGTTGCCCTTCACCTGCCTCCAGCTACAGACCTGGCTAGAGACCTGGCTTGCAACCTGGTTATGTGCCCTGGCTGGGAATCAAACCAGTGATGTTTGTTTGGGTTAACAGGCCGGCCGGCACCTTATCCACTGTGCCACCAGCCAGGGCTATTTTTTTTTTTAACATATAAAATAATGGGTGAAATGTGAACTCTGATGGCACATTTGATGATTTAAGTAATTACTGTTAAATTTTATAAATGATACTGTGGTAGTGTTTTTGTAAAAAAAAATGTTTTTATTCAGTAGGAGTACATAGTAAAATAGTTACAAATGAAATAATATGCATGATGTTTGGAGTTTCTTTTCAAATAATCTCAAGAGGAGGAAGGAAGGGGTGGCATGTACTGATAGTTGTTGAAACAGAGCAATGGTGGATACATTGAGATTGTTTATACTATGGGTTCTATTTTATTTGTGTTTGACAGACACGCAGAGACCAGTGCCAGGGGTGCAGCTGAGGCGGTGGGTGGAGCCTGGAGAGGCACTTCTCGCCTCAATAAGGAGCTGGAACCTTGTTTAAGAAGCAGTAGGGAAAGGGCTGGTTTAGAGCAGGAAAGTGGCACGACCATGTGGTACTTTGGGAAGGTCACTATGGATGCAGAGTAAAGGGCATCTGGCGGGAGGCAGGCTGGAGTAAGCACCCAGCCAGAGTCCAGGCGAGGAGCTGGTGGTGGCCTGGGGAGGCAGTGGCCGTGGGAATGCAGAGAGTGGGCCCTAGTTCGTGAAGATTTGTGTGGGAGACGCAGTGAGTGGGGCCCCTGATGCATGGGACGTGGGAAAGAGGAAGAGGGAGGAGCCCAGCCCTGACAAGACAGAAGCCCACTGGTGGATCTTGATTCAGGAGCTTACTTCACCTTCTCCCGGACACTTAGAAGAAGATACTGGTTGGATTTGTAAAAAGCAAAGCCTGAGGCCAAGGGCTGATGTCTACTGCTTGGTTAGGAGTGACCCCAGGGGGCAGAAGGGAGGGACAAGGAGTGAATCCGGAAAGGCAGGCATGTGATACAACTGGCCACCACTGGGTGCAACTGAATGAAGGCTCTGTCCCTTGGGGAATAAAATAGAGGCATATTGAATGCATCCCAGGGCAGATGGACCAGGGAGAAGAAGAATTTATCTATCAGTTCTTGCCTCCCATTGGCCAATGTCTACCTCAGGGGCCTTACACCCCACCTCCCTTTTTGGTTATGCAGGAGTAGACACCAAGTCTGGTCTTGCAGCATCCATACTTTGATGGTCTCAGAGAAGCTCAGGACAGGAGGCCAGATGCATGCAGCAGGGACAGGAGGCCAGGTCCTGCCAGAGAAGCTGACCACAGTCCACACAGAGCTAGTGGGGACCACAGTGGTGAGGATGAATAACAGCAGAGGCCAAGAGCATCTGAAGTGGAGCCCAAGGGGTCTGATACAGGATCACCATTAATATCACCACTGCTGTCATTATCCCCATTTTACAGATGAGAAAGCTGACACTCACAGAAGTCACCCATCTACATAGTCTGGCTCTGAAAGGTTCATTCATACCCATTGCTCTAAGCTGCCTCCTGGGGGCAGTGGCCCTGCACCTCCACCCTCAGTATGTAATGTGATGTATCAATACATTTACGCCTCAGGCATCTTACAGATGAGGAAACGCAGGCTCAGAAAGGTCTCTCAGCCAGCAGGTGGCATCTGAGCTACGTTGCCTGGCCCTGCTGGTCTCGCTCGCTCTGGAATTTACCACATACGGTGTCACCACCAACATGCAGGCTCCCTGGGGATGGTGCATCAGTTTTATTTCTGTCTCCCTAGCAGTGAGCACAGGGCTGAACATGCAATGGGTGCCTGACAAATATTCTCTGAATACTCCCTAATAATTAAGGAGTATACTCCCTAATAATACTCCCTAATAATTAAATATTCTCTGAATACTCCCTAATAATTAAGCCTATCTTGGTGGCTGTTTACTATACAGCAGAGAGAAAGAAGGAACTCGTACCCTTTGCAACAACATGGATGGAACTGGAGAGTATTATGCTTAGTGAAAAAAGCCAGTCAGTGAAGGACAAATACCATATGATCTCACCCATTACAGGACAATAATGAACAAAACTAACAACAAGCAAAACAGAACCAAATATATGAATACAGTGAATAGGCCTTCACTGTATTCATATATTTGGGGGAAGGGAGTTGGGGGGAAGGGGAAGGCAGAGGCAAGGAAGGAGAACAGTTTAGACAAGAACCTAGTATAAAGGAACCATGGACATGGACAACAGGTGGGATTGACTTTGCGGGGAATGGGTGGGTGGGGAGGGGGACAGAGGGGAGCAAAAAGGGGATGGATGTAACACAACAACAATAAAATTAAATTAAAAAAAAAAAATGCCTGAGGCATAGCCACTTAGCACAGTGCCTGCGCAGTGGGATGGCGCTTGTTACTGTCATCACGAAGACCAGCGAGACAGAAAGGGGAGCACCCCTTTATACTTACGGTTGTCACAAAAGGCCTTGCAGAGGACAGAGGCTTAACTGAAGTTGCGTGGTGATTCTGTTTGTCCCCTAGGTAGCCCCATCCATTCTCTGCCCTTCTCAGCCTGCTGTATCCCGAGGGCTGGACCTCTACTGACTGCATCGCTCTGGAGTCAGGCAGACCTGGGTCTGAATCTAGACTTCACCCCTGAATTTATTCAACAAAACTTGTTGAGTGCCCCCAGTGGGCCGTCCTTGTTGTAGGTGCTGGGGTGCAGCTGTGATCAAAGCTGACCGACTCCCATCTGCAATGTGCTTTAGTCTAGCGAGAGACACAGGCCACAAGCAATCAAATAATAGTGAGTGCAATGGAGCATAGTGTGATATGCCAGGTAGTCATACCTGGTAGAGCTCAGTGTTATGAAGAAATGTAATCCAGGGTACAAGACAGGGAAGGATTCGCCTGGGGCGATCACTTTAGATAATGTGTTTGGAGGAGGAGTGTTGGCCTGAGCAAAGCTTCTGGCCCAAATCTGAGCCTCTGCTTCCTCATCTGTGACCTAGAGCAAAGCATGTCCACCTTCCAAGGGTGTAGTGAGGACCAAATAACATCATAAAACCTTAATGACCCAGAGTAAATGATGCCAGGAGAAATGACTTCTTTCTTTTTTTTAAGATTTTATTTATTAGTTTTAGAGACAGGGGAAGGAAGAGAGGCAGAGAGGGAGAGAAGCATCAGTGTATGGTTGCCTTTCACCTGCCTCCAGCTACAGAGCTGGCTGGAGACCTGGTTTGCAACCTGGTTATGTGCCCTGGCTGGAGAATCGAACCTGCGACCTTTGGGTTCACAGGCTGGTGCCTTATCTACTGTGCCACCAGCCAGGAGGTGACTTATTTCTTAGCCAAAGATTCACTGCCACAGATGTGTGTCGGGGAAAGACAATGTAGCACATGAGTTCATTTAGTTTCTACTTTAATGTTATGAAGCTTCTTTGTCTTTCCTTTTGTTAAGGTTTCTGTGCAAACAAATAGATCATTATTCACTACATAAATGAAAACCTGCCCCCAAAATGCCAAAACAAAATACCTTACCCATGTTGGGCACTTTGGTATGTTCTCAATAGCATACCGGGTTCCCTCTTCGTGAGGAGTCAGGTTGTTTTGTGGACTCTAGAGAGAGGTGGCGTGATGGAAGTCAAGCTGTAGTGACATTACATGACAGCTCACAGAGGGCCCCTCAAGTCTTCCTTGAGGCAAGAGAGCAGGCAACCATGTCACTGATGGCGAAGAAAGTCAGCATGTCTGTAGGTGAATGTCACTGGGCAGGGAGGAAAGGGCTGCCCGCACCAAACTACACTGCCGCGCTGCTCCTCCAGCCTCTCCCAGCCTCTCCCAGCCTCTCCCGCAAAGCCAGCCCCACACTCAGCACCAGCCCACCTCCTTTGAAAATAGATGGCGTACACACATTTCCAAGATGGCCAGTCCCAACTTGTTGGTGGTGAGGCTGGCCCAGAAAATCCAGACGTCCCATCTTTCTTTCCCACCCTGGTTTTGTCTCCATTGTACCACATCCTGACCCTAATTTACAGAAGAGACTTCTGGCCACGGAGCATCACCAGCGTGCAAGCTGGGGGCCATCCTGAGGTCTGATTGTCTACAGGGAATTATAGTACAGTGGTGGCCAGGCTCCCAAATTACAGGCTTCCAGGCTAACCGGTGATTGGAGCGGATAAAAATAATTCATGACTAAAGTTCAGAGGTAAGGAGAGACATCTTTGTTCAAGAACGGGGGTGGCTACAGACGTGGCCTCAGCAGGGCCGCGCTCCCTTCTGCGTGTAGCTCTGCAGACGAACAGGTTGCCCGGAAGCCACTTCTGTCCTGAGTCAGCCAGAGGGCTGGCCCTACCCAGGGAGGCCTCTGTACCCCAGCCTAGGAGCAGCTGCTGGTCACTACAGTCCAGCTGGCTGGGAACCACTTGTCCAGAGACACTTTGGTCAAAAAAAAGGATTTGAAATCCTAATGCTAGTTTTGTCCCACCTTCTGGGACTATTCTTAAAATCTTGGGATCTGTTTATAGAGCTTAGAGTGTGTTGTTTTATTATTTTTTTCCAAAAGATCCTGGCATTGGAAATAGGCTAGAAGGACAGAACAGTATGCACAGTGGGCTACCAATTGTGTGAAAAATTGGCAGGGGAGGAATTCCTGTCTCTTTATATGGAAGCGTGATACCTCTCAGAAAAATTCCCTAGAAACCAATAACATCAGTTGCCTCCAGAAAGGGGAACTAGGCAGCTGGGGCCACATGTGGTGGAAAACTTTATTTTTGCTTTTGCTTACTATAGAGAGGCTCAGATGGTGCAAAGTATAAAAATGAGGCCCTGACTGGTGCAGCTCAGTGGATTGGGCATTGTCCTGCAAACGGAAAGGTCCGCTGTTCGATTCCCAGTCAGGGCACATGCCTGGGCTGCGGGCCAGGTCCCAGGCTAGGGGACGTGCGAGAAGCAACCAATCAATGTTTCTCTCACACATGGATGTTTCTCTCTCTCTTTCTCCCTCCCTTCTGTTCTCTCTAAAAATAAATAAAATCTTTAAAATTAAATAAATAACCTCCCAAAATGAGGGCAGGGCATGGAGACATTTCATTGCTAAGAATTTGTCCCAAGGGACCACTGGGGACATGTACAAGACGTCTGCAAAAGGATTTTATACAGTATTGTTTGTGTACTGAATTGGGACTAGGAAAATAAATTACCTGTATCCATGGAAAACTACATAGCTCTTAAAAATGGCCACATAGACGTACAAACATTAACATAGAAAGAGATTCATGTCATTGTTGCGGGGGAAGGTATAATATAAAACAGTGTGGAGTGTATGATCCTATTTATGTGAAATTGGGTGCACATGGGCTACACGACTCACACAGGCAGGTATCTAGGAAGATGCTTATCCAAAGATCAACAGTGACTTCAGGATCTCAGGAATGACAGTGTCACTATTGGATTAACACATCTGCCTATAATAGTTATAAGTCTGGATGAAATATAAAAAGCAACTTGAGCCCTGGCTGGTGCGGCTCAGTAGATTGGGCACTGGCTTGCGAACAGAAAGGCCACCAACTCGTTCCCAGTCAGGGCCCATGCCTGGGTTGCAGGCTAGGTCCTCAGCTGGGGGCACATGAGAGGCGACCACAAACTGAAGTTTCCCTTGTTCTCTTTATCTTTCTCCCTCCCTCCTCCTCTCTCTGAATATGAATAAATAGATTAAAAAGAAAACTGTTTAAAGGCTGGAGAGCCCCCCACAGCAGGAAGAACACAGGGGGGTGGAGATGGAAGTCCTTATGGAATGAGCCCACCATTCTCGGCTTTGCCCCAAGAGCATATCCCAGGCCCCGGCTGTGCTTCAGGCTCACTCAGCAGAGGCCATCCTGCCTGAGGAGTCAGAGGTCAGAATTCAGGGCTGGTCAAGAAGGCAGATATTGAAGGAGGAAATCTCAGCAAGGTGGGAACCACAAAAGGGGAGCCCAAAACCTGCTGGAAAACCCCGCTCAGGTGCTCAGATTCCTGAACTGCATGTGTGTGGGCCATGCTCTGAGGAAGCCAGGGAAAATAAGAAGCAAATGGAAGCCTCAGAACAGAAAAAGACAACATCTGGAAAAAACAAAACAAAACTGGAGGACTTGAGCAGCATCCCCATCTTTCTCCCCTCTATCTTAACAGGTTGTGCTCTCATTATCATTCACCCCCAGGCAATCCCCATCCCAAGGTCCATAATCTTAATCACCTCTGCAAAGCCCTAATGCCTGGGAGGTAACATCCCTGGGGCCTGGGGACTGTGCGCATCCTGCAGGGGGCATTTCAGCAACCTGCACAGCTTCCCTCCATTCCTACCAGGACAGCCTCAGGCTTTGTGGAGGGGAAAGGGGAGCAGACGTTCTAAAGCCTGATCATCCCCATTGCTGGGGAGCCTTGGGTACAGGCACCTCATTCTCTGCCTGTGGGGCTGGAACTTGGCCTAACCTCTTCGGAGTGTAATTTGACGGAGGTGCTAACATTGTTTACCATGCTCGGCTAAAGGAGCCATCCTGCCCTCAGGAATGAATCATATAGGAAGACAGCATGCCTGAAACCATCAGTTGGAGGTTGGTACAAATAGGGAGCTGTAGATGTACATGAATGTTTGGCCCTAGCCAGGTAGCTCGGTTGGTTAGTGTCACCCACCCCAATACACCAAGGTTACAACTTTGACTCTGGTCAGGGCACATATAGAATCAACCAGTGAGTCATAAATAAGTGGAACAACAAACAAATGTCTTCCTCTCTCTCAATAAATTAAAAAAAAAAGATGTAAATGTCACAGTAGTGTAATACAGAAAAAAAACTGAAAATAACACACATATAATGGAATTCTGTGCAGTAAATTAAAAATTCATAAATGCTGGCTAAAGAGTGTGTGGACACTACACCCGGGATTCCATTCAGTCTGGACACCAGCGGGGTGAGCACAATTGTAATATGTATGTTACAGGTGGGGAAACTGAGGCTCTTTCCCCCCCCCTATTTCCAGTATTAAGGAAAATATTTGGGACACTATTCTCAGTCCCCAAAGAGCAGCTCTGAGAGAGCTCATGTCAGGGAAGGAGGATTGAGGGCCCAGGAGGTGCTCCCGTGGTGTCCGGAGCCGGTTGCGCTAGTCCGGCAACCTGAAGAGCGGCCCTCAAACAGCTCCACGTGGGCCTGGGATGGCGGCTCAGCTGGTCTTCAGAGTCAAGAGTCCTGGACAGGGTGGGGGTCTGCATCCCACTCTGTACCCCTGACCCTTCCAGAGAGACTGGATGCTCTCTGCCTCAGTTTCTCTGTCTGTACATGGGAATCTCATAGATTGCAAAAGGCTGTATTATACAATATGACTGTATACAATATATATCAATTTTAAAAATGAGATGCGCAGAAAGAAAAAACATCTGGAAGGATAATTCCCTTTTCTTTCTTTCTTCCTTCCTTTTTTTCCTTTCTTTCCCTTCCTTCCTTCCTTCCTTCCTTCCTTCCTTTCTCTCTTTCTTTCTTTACTCTTTTCTTCTCCTCCAGTTTAAGGGAGGCACATCCCACACTGGAACATAAACGCTCAGTGGTCATGCTTATGACATACAAAAGGACCTAGATATTTTATGTGATATTTTCAAAAAATATTCTCAGTGTTCTCTCTGAGGAACTAGATGAGGGTGGCTCTCCTTTTCTTCTTTTTTTTGTTTCCAACATTGAACCTTGGTATCTCACCTGCCTGACTCAAACTAATTCAGGGGGTTGCTGCTTTGAAAGAAATATAGCAGGAGCTCTGCAAATCAGAGTCGGGAAGGGAAGGGGAGGAAGGGAGTGGTTAAGCAAGACAAACTGCCTCACGGTTCTTCCCTGGGGTCACGTTCAAGCAGAAGGAGAAAAGGTCAAAATCTCAAAGGTATTAGGAGGATTGGTTCCCAGAGCCACTTCCAGGGTGGTCAAGGGTGGGGGTGTCTGTGCGGTCCCCTCCCTCTCCTGGCTGGCCGGCCACTCCTGTCCTGTGCCCTGGACTCAGCAGCTACAGCAAGCAGATCATGGCCTTGAGAGAGGACTGCCAGCCCAGGGGTTCGGAGCTGGCTCCTCAGGATTTGGTTCTTGAGCCTTCTCAGGTGTCTTCCTGTTTATGACTGGGTCCAGATTCACTTCAGACTGGAAACCTGAAGACAGGACTTGGGTCCTGCTCTTGGCATATCTGCTCAGGCTGGAGCAGCAGTGGGTCCCAAGATGTGTTTGTTAAATGAACGAATGGTCCTGATCCATCATCTCTCTCTAAGGGGTAACTCAATTTATTCCAGGTCATTCGAAATCACTCAGCCTGGGACGGAACTAGAAGCCAGTGTGCTAAATGTACATCTAGTGTTTCATCCTGAGACTTGGAGTGATTACTAGTTATTTGCCCGAAATCACATAGCAAGTGAGAGGCTGAGCCAGATTCTAATCCAAATCCTCTGGCTTGGTGGCTCTTTGGCCACCCTAGACAGGGTCAGTGGGTTGTCCAAGATCACTGCTGAGAGTGAGACCCAGTCCAGAACCAGGCCATCTGCTCCTTTCTTACCCTGGCCCAGGCCCAGCAAAGTGAATGTAGTTGGTCCAAACCCTCCACAAAAGTAACAGAACTACAGGACAGGGGTGATGTGGTTTGACTGAGAACATGAAAAGAAAAAGTTTAAGGGTTTGAACTAGTGTCAGCTCTGATCAGTCAGCCGTGTGATGTGGCTTCCAGATGGGCGTTCTGACTGCATTAATAGGAAGGAATGTGGTGGTGTACAGGACAAAGGAGGTGGCAGGTGACCTCCGGTCCTCATCTCAGGCCACACTGGGAGGGCTAGGTTCGATTCTGTACACCAGCCCTTAAGAGGGACATTAGTAGAAGCACGTCCATAGGGACAAAATGGTGTGATAGGTCAGATAAGAAGCAATAACAAGACTAAGAGGTATTCAAAGATATGGGGGACCCAAAGGGAACCAGAACTCTGACTTAGAGCAGGTCTCCTTTCCCCAGCCCCTGGCAACTACTAATCTGTTTTCTCTCTATGGATGTGCCCATGCTGGCTATTCCATACAAATAGTCATATAGTATGTGGCCTTTTGTGATTGATTTCTTCCACTTAGCATAATTTTTTGAGGTTCATTGCTTTGGGGCATGTATGAGTGCTTCTTTATGACTAATATCCCAACCAAACTCGTTTCCTTCAGTTCTTGGAGCCTTTTTCCACCTCCAGACTTTTGCACAGGCCAAGCACATTAGTGGCCAGAGTTAGCAATCAATAACTTTCTGGATCATTGATGCCAAATTCTGCATCCCCCTCAGCTCTAGTTTCAGAGGTCTGGGTTATTCCTCCCTAGGGCAGCTGTGGGCTTAATGTAGAAGCCAGAGAAGACAGTTTAACGTGCTAATAAGAACACGTACGATATCATTACCATGGGAAACTTTATAAGGTTACTCCTGGCATGGCCTGGCTCTTCCTTGCTCCCTGCCCCGGTCCCAGGGCAACCCACTGAATGTGAGGCTTCAAAAGATTAGAAGCAGCGTCCCCACTATGGTTAGCACAAGCAAATGTTGTGTTTATCTGCCCTCTTGTGGTCTGTCTCAAGATAGCATGTGCCTGCTTCCTTGCCTCCCTGACGCTAATGCTACAAACTGGCCAGGAGAGGGCAGGCCTCTCAACACTATTCCATCCAATGCACTATCCGCCTCATCCAATCGCATCTTTAAAAAAAAAAAAAAAAAAATACTGGAGCCCTGGCTGGTGGCTCAGTGTATTGAGCACCGGCCTCTGAACCCAAGGGCTTCTGTCTGAATTCCCGGTCAGGACACCTACCTAGGTTGCAAGCCAGGTCCCCATCTAGAGGCAGGTTAAAGGCAACCATACATTGATGTTTCTCTCCCTTTCTTCCTCCTTCCCTTCCTCTCTCTAAAGACAAATGAATAAAATCTTTTTAAAAAAGGGTCCAGTGGATAAGGCACCGGCCTGTGAACCCAAAGGTCACTGGTTTGATTCCCCAGCCAGGACACATAACCAGGTTGCAAGCCAGGTCTCCAGTCAGGTCTGTGGCTAGAGGCAGGTGAAAGGCAACCATACATTGATGTTTCTCTCCCTCTCTGACTCTTTCTCTCCCTGTATCTCTGGAGATAATAAATAAAATATTAATAAATAAATAAATAAATAAAGGGTTCAAGGTTGGGGGTGGGGTGGATGGAGAATGGGACAAATATAATACAGCAATAAATTAATTTAAAACATACTATATGCCAGACTTCAAACAATACCACAAGGCTACTGTCATCAAAACTATCTGGTACTGGCAGAAGAATAGACATATAGATCAATGGAACAGAATAGAGAGCCCAGAAATTAACCCAGGACTCTGTAGTCAACCAATATTTGACGAAGAGGGAAGGGACATAAAATGGACTAAAAACAGTCTCTTAACAAGTGGTGTTGGGAGAACTGGGCAGCAACATGCAAAAAGATAAAACTAGACCACCAACTTACACCATACACCAGAATAAACTCAAGATGGATAAAGGACTTAAACATAAGCAGTGCCACCATAAAGGTCCTGGAGAAAAATATAGGCAGTAAACTTTTGGATATCCTATGCAGAAATATGTTTACTGATACTTCACCAAGGGCAAAGGAAATAAAAGAACGAATCAACAAATGGGACTATATCAAATTGAAAAGTTTCTGTTCAGCTAAAGAAAATATCAGCAAAATTCAAAGGGAACCAACTGTATGGGAAAACATAATTGCCAATGATACCTCAGACAAGGGTCTGATCTCCAAAATATAGAAAGAACTA
>PVIW01000408.1:0-16226 GCA_004026585.1 Noctilio leporinus | reverse complement strand
TATCAGAGAGATGCAAATTAAAACCGCAATAAGATACCACCTCACACCTGTCAAAATGGCAATCATCAGCAAATCAACAAACAACAAGTGTTGGTGAGGATGTGGGGCAAAGGGAACCCTCGTGCACTGTTGGTGGGAATGTAGGCTGGTGCAGCCACTGTGGAAAACAGTATGGAATTTCCTTAAAAACCTAAAAATGGAACTGCCTTTTGATCCAGCAATTCCACTATTTGGACTATACCCAAAGAATCCTGAAACACTAATTCATAAGAACCTATGCAAACCTATGTTCATAGTGGCACTATTTACAATAGCCAAGTGCTGGAAACAGCCTAAGTGCCCATCAGTGGATGATTGGATCAAAAAACTTTGATACATTTACACAATGAAAAGCTATACAGCAGAAAGAAAGAAGGAACTCCTAACCTTTGCAACAACATGGATGGAACTAGAAAGTATTATGCTTAGTAAAATAAGCCAGTCAGTGAAGGACAAATACCATATAATCTCACCTATTACAAGGCAATAATGAACAAAACTAACAACAAGCAAAAACAGAACCAGATATATAAATACAGTGAATAGGCCTTCAGTGGTCAGGGGGAAGGGGGTTGGGGGGAGGGGGGAGGAAGAGGCAAGGAAGAGGAGCAGTTTAGACAAGAACCTGGTATGAAGGAACCATGGACATGGACAACAGGTGGGATTGACTTTGGGGGGGAATGGGCAGATGGGGAGGGGGACAGAGGGCAGCAAAAAGGGGATGGATGTAATACAATAACAGTAAAATTAAATTAAAAAAAGAAAAAACATACTATAGATTTTTTCGAAACAGCTTTATTGAGCTATAATTCATATGTTACACACTTCACACATTCAAAGTGTACCATACAATATTTTTAGTATATTTATAGAGTTGTGTAACCATTACCACAATCTAATTTTAGAACACTCCTATCACTCCAAAGAGAAGTTCCTTTCCCGCAACTGTTGTTACCACCCACCATTTCCCATCCCCCACCCCTAGGCAACCACTATTTTGATTTTTATTTCTATAGATTTGCTTTTTCTGGACATTTCCTATAAAGCAATCATATAATATATAGTCTTTAGTGGTTGGCTTTTGTCATTTAGTACAATGTTTCCAAAGTTTACCCACGTAGCATGTACCAGTATTTTATTTTTATTGCAAAATCATATTCTGTTATACGGATATACCACATTTTATTTATGTATTCATGAATTGATGAACATTTGGGCTGTTTCTACTCTTGGCTATTACAAGTAATGCTGCTATGACCATTTGTGTATAGATTTTCATGAGTATGTTAGATATATGTCTTTGTTTCTCTTGGGTATACAGGGTGCACATGATACATTGGCAATAACTTTGCATCTCCTTATTTCGTGTGCTTATCAATTTTGAAAAACTGTTTCTAAGGTTATGATTTAACATCACTGTTTCAGATATAAAGTATTAAATTCTGAGGGCAACCATTCATGTCAAAGGAATATGATGTTAGCGCAACCATAATTTCTGTATTGCATGCTGGGCCAACTGCTAAGGAAATTGTGGACTTCAATAACATCTCTTTACATAGTTTACAATGTGAAGAAGGTGTATGATGCTGATCCTCATGTTGCCACACCAATAAGGAAAACCCATAAGGTACACAAAGATCGCACAAGTCCAGATATTGTACACTGAATCCAGGAGATTTTCAATGAAGATCCAGGAAAGTCAATGCACTCCATAGCAAGAGAACTGAAGATGTCAGATGCAATGGGTCACAAGATTATTGCTGAAGATATCAGATACAGATCATATGTTCTTAGAACAGGCCAGTTTATGACACAGTAAAGGAAAGGCGCTTCAACAAAGCAAGAACACTGCTATCAAAATGGAAACATCCCAAAGAAAAAAAAAACCCTTTGATTTTCTTCCCCGATGCAAAGAATTTTCAGCAGGACCAAATAGTCAACAGAAGAAACAACTGGTGGCTCTGTGAGAACCTTAATGAAGTCCCAATGGTCATGAAAACAAAATTTCCTGCTACAGTGATGGTGTTAGGTGTTGTCAGCAATGAAAGAGATATAACCCTGCATTTTTTCCCACAAGGTTTGAAAGTGACTGCTGATGTTTACCTTGACGTTTTGAGAGAAGTAATTGTACTGTGGAAGAAGCAAGTCGCAAAATGGACTTCATTTTATCTTCCAACAAGATGGTGCACCAGCACAGAACACCAAAAAGGTGCAAGAATTTCTCAGTGTCAATGTTCCTGAATTCTAGTCAAGGAAATCTGAAAAAAAAAAAAAAAAGGAAATCTGGCTGCCTAGTTCACCAGATGCAAATCCTTTAGATGATTATACATGCAGCATTTGTGAGAGAGAAGTTAATAAACAACCTCACTCCAATAAAGAGTTTGTTAAAGCTAAAATTGAAAACATGATGATGTCCATGGATAAAGAAAAGTTCATGAAAACATGCTCAAGATTGCAACATTGAATTGAGTCTATTATTGCAGCAAATGAAGACTTTTTGAAAAATTTAAAAAATACCCTGACTGGTGGCACAGTGGACAAGGTGCCAGCCTGTGAACCTAAAGGTCGCTGGTTCGATTCCCAGCCAGGGCACATAACCAGGTTGCAAGCCAGATCATCAGCCAGCTCTGTAGCTGGAGGCAGGTGAGAGGCAACCATACATTGATGTCTCTCTCCCGTCCCCTCTCTCTACAAAATAATGAATAAAATCTTAAAAAATAAGCCCTGACTGATGGCACAGTGGACAAGGCCTGTGAACCCAAATGTCACTGGTCTGATCCCCAGCCAGGGCACATAACCAGGTTGCAAGCCAGGTCTCCACCCAGATCTGTAGCTGGAGGCAGGTGAAAAGCAACCATACATTGATGTCTCTCTCCCTCTCTGCCTCTCTCCCTTCCCCTCTCTCTAAAAATAATAAATAAAATCTTTTTTTCTTTGTGTACACACTTAGTTTTATTGTAACAAAACAACTTGTACACTTTTAACGTTTAAAACTGAGCATCATATTTCCTTTCCAGTGAAACAAAAAGAAAATTTAAAAATAAACAGGAACAAAATTACAATAGAGAAGTGTCAATTCTGAGTAAGATCCTACAGGTTCTGCTAATTCTCCCATTGAGTGGCAGGGCGTGAGTCATCTTTAGGAGAGGATTTTATTTTAGAAGTGCCATCTTAAATTGCAAGGATGTCCGTTTAACATCACAATTAAACATGCCAAAGGAGAAGCCATGTTGTCTAGATGCCCACTTAACCCACCAAACGTCTCAAACCCACCCTTTGCTGACTTTCGATAACCCCTCTTTTTTTTTTAAGTTTTTTTTTTTCCTTTTATTAAACAAGAAAAAGTAGACAAATACATGTTGGTAAATGCTAACTGTCCATATTCACATAGAGACACAGTGTAATCTTTGAGCCCAATATACAGAGAAAGGAGGAAAAAAGCTAGAATTCTATGTACTATTACACAGCGGCCTAACACCCTCCAGCTTCCAGCTGAGCTAAGGGAGCAGAAGGTTTTTCTTTTTTTTTTTTTTTACAGAGCATGGTGGTGTTGATTCCATAGTTTTTGTCAAGATAGGAAGGGATAAAAATGAATTTGGAACAGAAGAGGGCTAAGATTCTTTTCCCACTGCATTCTGCTCAAGGTACATCCCCCTTCAAATAAGGTGAGAACCATGGTGTAAAGGAGAGAAAAGAGACCTCAAAAACAGGGAGGCGGAGCACAAGTGGGTGGGGTGGGGAAAGACTACAACTTGCTCCCAAGGACTGGAGAAAATTTAAAAAGAAGGTTGGAATCCATCAGTGTTCCATTAGTCATCTTCTCTTTCACCTTCCTCTCCTTCCTCTCCCTCATCATCATCTTCATCTTCTTCACCTTCATCCTCATCCCCTTCTTAATCAGCATCTTCCAACCCGTCTTCATCATCATCATCATCTTCTTCTTCTTCTTCTTCTCCTTCTGCTTCTTTTTTAAAAAAGATTTTATTTATTATTTTTTAGAGAAAGGGGAAGGGAGAGAGGCAGAGAGGGAGAGGAACATCAATGTGTGGTTGCCTTTCACCTGTCTCCAGCTACAGACCTGGCTGGAGACCTGACTTGCAACCTGGTTACGTGCCCTGGCTGGGAATTGAACCAGCGGCCTTTGGGTTTGCAGGCCAGCACCTATCCACTGTGCCACCAGCCAGGGCCCCTCCTGATGAAGAAGGGAAACTTCTTCATCATCCATATCAGGGACCGAGTAGTACTATAATGGATTTGGCCAAATATCATCTTTGATGACTTCTAACTCATCTGCACCTGCATCAGAATGGTCAGTAAACCAGGTAAAAAAGCTCTCTGGTTCCTCATGCTGCCTCTTCCTGCTGGCTTTATTCTGTGTTTGACTTGAACATTTTGTCAAAACTTTTCCAGATTTCCATTTGATTTCAGTGGACTTTGAAGATGGATCACCACTCTCAATCCGATGAAATTCTTTGGAGAGAACTTTATTTTCAAAGTAAGGACTTTCATCAAAATAAAAATCTATTCTGTAACCTGATTTACTATCTTCAAATTCTGCCCCTTCAACTCTTGTCAAATATGGAGCACCCCTTCACCCCTTCCCCAAGCAGTGCAGACACTTGTGGATGGTTGACAAATGTTATCCCAAAATTTGGGATTTTGGCTATCAATTCTGAACTCTTCTGAAAAAAAAATGGTTGGTGGAGTTTGTTATATTTCTGGTCTATTTTCAAAATCTCCTCACTGGCTTGTTCATCAAGTTTGTCTATTTCATTTTGTACTTCATCAATATGTTCAATTGCTTCTTGCTGTTCTTTTTCTTCCTTTCGCAAGTCCTGAGAGGCTGACATCTTCTCCGGCTTGGGGACAGGAGGAAGGTCTCGGTTTCTTCGCTTGAGGTGGGAGTAAAGCCTGCCGTTTGGGGGCCATGCTGTGAGGTGAGTCGGAGAATCAGACGAAAAGCTAAATAAAATCTTTAAAATAAATAAACAAATAAAAAATGACTATGTTTATGTATTTACATATAAGAATAAATTTATTTCAAAATATAACACTTTTGTGGTATTATTTTACTAAAATTTTGCCAATTGATCGTGAGCACCCTGAATGTATGTATGCGTGAAATTACTTGGCTCTATATTTAACAATTTGAGGACATGCCAGAAGTTTCTCTGTTGCAGCTGCACCATTTTATACTCCGACAGAGCTGTGAGCTCACAGGAGACAGGACGGCTCTTTTCCGGAGTCCCCACAGGCCTCACACAGGCTCAGCAACTGGTTAATAAGGTTGAGGGACTGATGGATGAGGCCAATGAATGGAGTAGGCTGGGAGATGTTCATAAACCCGATGGATCTGGAGGGAGGTTTCTTTGGGGAGATAAACTGGGAAGTAGCAGTGGCAGCTTGGAGAATAAGGTCATAAAAGTTTGGGGGGCTCAGGGAGGCTTGGATTGGGAAATACAGAACCTCTCTCAGGCAGGGACTTGGCAGCATTCATGCCCCTGGAGCCTTGCCAGTGTGAAGAAAGAAGAGCCTTGAAAAGCTTCCTGGAAGGAAGTGGGCCCCTGGGTGGGGGTGGCGGGGTTTCAGGGGCAACGGGCGCCAGGGCAAGAGGAGAAGCACTGGTGGAGGAAGGAATGGGTTGCAGAGGTAGGGCCATGTCAGGAGGGAGGGGAGAGGCCAGGAGAGCGAGAGTCAGGGTGCAGGGCCGAGCCCCAAGGACTCGGCTAGGATAAGGATAAGGAGCCCGAAACAGCGGCCTGAGGAATGCACCTTCCTTTGGAGGACAGAACGAGAAGCCATGAGACATGAAGTGCACAGGCCCTAAAATGTGCTGAGTCCGCAGAGATCCTCAGTCTAGCCCGCTTGACCGTTGTACTAAAGGAGAAACTGAGATAGGGGTCCAATGTGACATTTTCTGGGCAAGGCCAGCCTTTGCCTTTGTAAAAGTTTTTGTCTGTAGACTGTCAGGGTTCCTGACTCCGACATTCCTCCCCTACTGGGCTCACCAGGCTCCACCCCGTGCATCTCTTCAGCTTTAAGCAGAAATTCCAGTTTCGAAGGCCAATAGGATCTCCTATGGGACCATGTATGGACACAGTGAAAGGGCTCAGCTGAGGGGCTGTGACCCCATGGGAAATCAGCCCAAATTCTGTATGTAATTTATCCTAAATGTTGCTAGTCATTGAAATTAGTTTTTAAAACCAAGTATAATTCCTTCAAGACTGTAGGTCGAACAAGTCCGTCAGGGGACAGGCTCAGCGGCCCAGGTCCTGAGCTCCAGCTGACCGGCTGACTTCCATGTCGACTTGAAGTCCCCCTCAGTCATCCACACCAACAGTACTGGGCTGGGAGGTGTTGTCAGACAGGATTGGGGAGCACAGGGGCAGAGGGCAAGCTGGGACTTGAAAGAAAAGCCAGTTTCTGTGGTCAGAAGCCATTATTTACATCATGCAAACAACATTCCTCAGCTGCTCCAACTGAGGGTTTTCCAGCTGAGGAGGGAGACCCAATGAAGGGGTGACCTGCCTGGGGAATCAGCAGGTGGGTGGTAGGCCAGAGTGGGGGCGAGGAGGGGACAGGGGTGGAATCCCAGCCTCTAGGCTCTTGCCTTTCAGGTGGAGGGTGTTGGCAGGAACAAATGAGTGTTGGGAGATCAGTCTCAACACTCAGCGCTCCCTGTCCTGCCCACCACTGACAGATGAGGAGGCTGAGGCCCAAGGAGAGAGAGCATTTTCCTAAGATTTCCCAGGCAGCGGTAGCTGGCCTGGCTGTTGCCACCAGGCTCTGAGGAGGGAAGTCTTGATGAGCTGGGAGAGAGGTGGCTCCCTGGAGGAGGTGGCTAGAAAGAATAGATAGGAGGGTGTGTGTGTGTGTGGTATTAAAATCAATCAACAAACATTCTGGAGAGGGGTGAAGTGAGAACCAAAGTCTTCCTACTGACTCCTTAACTCCCTTTCCAGGTGGATCCCCCAAGGGGACCACGCTCAGACCTCCTGAGCTTTCTCGAGGGTGTGTTGGTGCGGTGAGACTGCAAATACAGGCTGTGCTGGCTCCAGTCCAGCTGCTTCATCAGGCCCGCGGGCTACCCGTCCCAGATGCCCTTGAGCCCGAAATCACTCAACGTATGGTTTCTGATCCTCTTTCGCTTCTCTTTATTAGGAGGCTTGAAGCTCCATCCGCCAGGGTTGCATAAGATTGCATTTCGAAAGCACAGGCACATGAGGATTTGGCCCCTGGCAGGTCTGGCGCAAGATGGGGTGGGGGCAGAGGGTGGGGCAGCAGAGGGAACTGGGCCGGGATATGGCAGAAGCTTCCCTGAGAGCCCCCCAAGAACTCCCGCCTGCCCCCAGCAGTCTTGCAGGTGAAAAGGCAATCACTGTGCCTCTGAATCAGGCTAAGCAATAAGGGCTGCAGCTTAGGGAGGAGAGAGAGGCGGTGATGGGAGACGCAGAGGGGACAGCTGGCAAAGTTCATTTTCTTGGTTTCTGGTGTGGCACCTGGTAGTAACTAGTTATTAATAATGTGTCCCTGGGCTTTATTTTACAATAGAAGTATTTTTCAAATAGTCAACAAGTTAAAGTTGTAAATGTTAAATTCGAACTCTTAACTTCCCCCTCCCTCCATTCCTTCCTTCCTTCCTCAAGCTTGTCTTTCTCTTTTTTCTTATTCTTTTTCTCTTTCCATTTTCCCTATTGGTCTTTCTTTTCACAAATATTTCCTGAGTACCTACCATGTGCTAGGGAATGGCCTGGGCTCTAGAACTCTGTTAATGAGTAGAAATGTTCCGGTTTCCTGGGAGCTTACTGTCTACTGATTGGAGAGAGGTTGACAAATCAATGAGAAAACAAATAAATACATAAACTTGTGATAAGGGTTCTGAAGTTCAGATTATGCGAATTTTTATATGCATGCACAAATATGCATACAATTTAAAAAACACAAGGAACATGTACAATACACACTGTTGCATAATGTGTCTTTCTCACAAATGCGTGGTGGGAATTTGTCCCAGCGGGCACACGCCAACTACCTTGTGGTTTTTGATGGCAATATACTATTCCATTCTACATCTGTAAAGCTGCTGCCTCTAAGACTCTCAACAGCTTCTTGGAGCCCCTTTGGTTTCAGGACGCTTTTCCCACTGCTCAAAACAATTTTTGAATTCTTTGATTTTGATGCCTTTTAGTGCTTCTGCCATTTTTTGTTTCACCTCTTCCGCATCAGCAAAACATTTCCTTTTCAGGACTTTTTCATCCAGGGGAACAGACAAGTAAACAAGTCACTGGGGATGAGATCAAGTGAACAGAGAGGGTGGGCCATGGATTAATTCTTTTTTGGTCCAAAACTGCCAAACACTCAGCGAAGTGTGGGCAGGTACACATGTAAATAAATCACCCACCATGAAATAGGCAAATGCATTGGACAAGTCTTCAAAAAAAATTCACTGAAGCTAAACATAGCCTCTCACAACAACACCAGCTGGTCCACTGAAACAGATGGGTTCCTAGAGCACTCACCTAGCAGGAGAAGCCTGTCCTACAAGGGGCCCATCCTCCAGAAGATTTTTAAAAATACTTTATTTATTATTTTTAGAGAAAGGGGAAGGAAGAGAGGGAGAGAGAGAGAGGAACATCAATATATGGTTGCCTTTCACCTGCCTCCAGCTAAGGACCTGGCTGGAGACCTGGCTTGCAACCTGGTTATGTGCCCTGACTGGGGAATCGAATCAGAGACCTTTGGGTTCACAGGCCGACACCAGAAGATATATTTTTTAATGAACAGATAATAACTAAGCATTACAGTGATTTTTTATTGGTAAAATAACTGGGAACAACATAAAGATTTAGAAATAAAGGGTTTGTTACAAAAATAAATAATTTTTCATTCCACAGTGGAGCATTAAGCAATGATCAAAAAAAAAAAAAAAAAAAAAAAAAATGAAGCTGATCTCAGTGCATTGATATGAAGAAACAGATATTCTACATGAAAAAAGTGAGTTCTAAAACAGTATTTGGATATGGTCCCTTTTTAGTTAGTGTGAATCCACTCATAACTTTTTATTATATATTCACAGGAAAATATAAGAAGATCCCTAAAATGTAAATAGAAGTTCTCTTTGGATGGCAGGATTATGAATAAATGCTTCTCTTCTCCTCTCCTCTCTTCTCTCCCTTTCTTCCTCCTCCTCCTCCTCTTTCCCCTTCTTACATTCGTATTCTTCCTTCTCCTCTTTCATTTTGCTCATTTGCATTTCTTTTCTTTATCAACAAATCTGACTTCCTGAGCTCTGGCAGAGGGACAGTGGCTTGGAGGTGGTGGTGCCAGAGACACAGGGAGAAACTGACCTGTGTGGCTTCAGCGCGAAGGCTGGAGGGTCCACCGTCAAGATCCCTGTGCTGAGCCCTGGCTGGTGGCACAGTGGATGAGGCGCTGACCTGCAAACCCAAAGGTCGCAGGTTCGATTCCCCAGCCAGGGCACATAACCAGGTTGCCAGCCAGGTCTCCAGCCAGGTCTGTGGCTGGAGGCAGGTGAAATGCAACCATACATTGATGTCTCTCTCCCTCTCTGCCTCTCTCCCGTCCCCTCTTTCTAAAAATAATGAAATAAAAATCTTTAAAAAAAGAAAAAGATCCCTGTGCTGAACCATCCTTCTACACAGCCGCAGCTGCCATCTTTCCTGTGTTGCGTCTCCTCAAACCAGGTATGGTCCCATTTTTGTATAAAACAAAATAAACTTGGGTATTTGAGTATGTGTCCTTGAGCATGTGTGTAAATGTACGTATATAGGTATGTGTGCGCGTATATGTACATGTGTTCATTGTATGTCTGTTATATATGTACATGTCTGTATATGTATGTGTAGGTGTGTGTGTATGTGAGACCAAGATGATATTAATACTGGTTATCTCTGGACAGTGGGATTACAGAGGTTCTTTCACTTTTTACTTTTTTGTCAAAGGTTTTTAAAAATTTATTTTTTGATTACAGTTGACATACAATGTTATATTAGCATCAGGTGTACCACATAGTGATGAAATCATGAAGTGATCACTTTAATAATCTACTACTCGCCTGGCACCACAAATAGTTATGCAACAATATCGATTGTGTTCCCTATGTTGTACTTTACATCCTTGTGACTCTTTTGTAACTGCCGATTTGTCCTTCTTAATCCCTTCAACTTTTTCACTCATTCCCCGAACCCCCCTCCCATCTGACAACCACCAATTTGTTCTCTGTATCTGTAATCACTTTTTACTTTCATAAATATCTATATTGTTAAGAATTCTTTTTAGTGTCAGAATATATTCATTTTATTATGTGAAAAAAATTTTAATATTTTTCATTTTTTCAAAGAAAAACCACAAGTAACATATTTTTTTTCAAAATATTTTATTAATTTATTTTTAGAGCAAAGGGAAGAGAGGGAGAGAAACCTCAACATGTGGTTGCCTCTTGTGCACCCCGATCTGGGGATCTGGCTTAAAACCTGGGCATGTGCCCTGATTGCAAATCAAACCAGTGACCCATTGGTTCACAAGCCAGTGCTCAGTCCACGGAGCCACACCAGCCAGGGCAAGTAACAGATATCATATTTATTAGGGAAAAAACAGAAAAGCAGAGTAAAGAACCCACATTCCTCATGGTTCTGTCCCACAGAGGCCTCTGCACTGCCGTTTTGGCTCATTTGCTTCAGTTTTTGTTCCTTGGCATTCTTAACTCCACATCCTCTTTTTCCTCCACCTTACACTTTACTGTAAGCATTGCCTGCACTGTGGAAAAGCCTCTTCAAGTGGCACAGTTATGGGCTGTGTAATGTTCTGTGGCTGTCCTGATTTTCTCAATTTTCTGTGGTCAGACCAAAGGTCTCCTACCTTCTACCATCGTGACTAAGGCCAAAGGAAAGACCCACTGTTAAGTCCCTGGCACTTTCTGACGAATTGCTCTCTGAACGGATAGAGTCTGTCTCCACTGCCACCAGCCATGCAGAGCTGCCCTCAAGAGGCACATTTTCCATTTCATTTTCTAAAAACGTTAGTTCCTTTTCTGAATCTTCACCCTGGCAGCACATTCAGTTTTCTCTACTTTTGTCCTCCCTCCCATGCTTTAGCGGACAGGGCAGGGTGCTATGGGTTCAAATCATGACTGGCCCCCTGACTGGCTGTATGATGGGAAAAATCACTTGACTTCCCTGGGCCTCTGTTCTCTAGTTGCTGCCTTTCTTCCCATGTGGCTTAAAGTACCTGACTGCACTTTCCTGATGTCAGGTGTGTCTGAATGTTATTACAGTTAACCCCCTGTATAACACAGCATTTCTATAACACAGTTTTGCTCTAACACAGTTCAAGAATTGGGGGAAACCCTAGTACAACAGGCATCCTAGGACACGGTTTCACTCTAACACGGTTTGAGAATTAGAGAAATCCCTGAACAACATGGGGAGTAACAAGAACTTTATTTTTTTTAAAAGATTTTAGTATTTATTATTTTTAGAGAGAGGGGAAAGGAGAGAGGTAAAGAGGGAGAGAAACATCAATGTATGGCTGCCTTTCACCTGCCTCCAGCTATAGACCTGGCTGGAGACCTGGCTTACAACTTGGTTATGTGCCCTGGCTGGGAATCAAACTAGTGACCTTTGGGTTCTCAGGCCGGTGCCTTATCCACTGTGCCACTAGTCAGGGCTGAAGAAGAACTTTTAAGAGCAAAAAATAAAGTTAAACACTTTACTCTAAAAAGTATATAGAAAGGCCTAGACTTTAATGAACACTTGGAGCTATATTTCCTAAATGAAAATCCTTCCACTGAAAGAAGCACCAAGTTTAAGAGAGAACCTCACAAATGCTTAGCACCATATAATGGAATTTATAAAGATTTCTCAGCTAAAAGCAAGCAATCTAAAATAACAGATTTTTGCAAGAAGTACATAGATAGAAGTCAAGATAATGCTGAAGCAAGTTCAGAAGATGAAGATATCTTGTCAAAAAGAAAACACCCTCCGTTAATGGTGCTTAGTAGTGATGATGATTAAAACATTATTTAACACATATTAATATGTTATACTTTTGGTGAAAATTGATTTAATAAAAATATTTCTCTTCATTATAAAAATATAATAGTTATTATTATTATTTTTTTAACCTAACCTCCTTTTTTTGTACTAGGACTTTATTTCCTATAACAGGGATTCATATAACACAGTATAACACAACATTTTTCAGGAGCCTAACAATCGTGTTTTACGGGGAGACTTCCTGGAAGAAGCGGGGTAAGACTTGCCTTAAAGAGCAAGCAGGAATCAGATAAGCAGGAGGAGGAAAGGTGAGAGATGTCATAAACACGATTGTGTGAGCAGATGGAGGCCTTGGACAGGGAGGTCGCTGGCAAAGGTAGGTATGGCGGGTTGTGGGCACAGAGGCAGAGGGGAGGGGACATGCTGGAGAACAATGAGAGCTGAAGGAAGAAGGAGTATCCAGCATAGACTAGCCAGGAAATTATTTTGGCACTAGTTCTGGGGCAGTAGAGTCAGTGAAAATTACGGAGCATTAACATGGCAGCCGAGGGCGGTGGTGTGAAGTATGGTGGGAACAGCTCTGTGCAGTCAGCCTGGAGACCTGGGCTCAAATCCTGTCTCCACCATTTTTGGCCGGGCAAACGTTTTTAACTTTGCCAAGTCGCACTCGTTCAACCAAAAGATGTTGAGCTCCTTCATGCCAGACACTGTTGTGAGCCCTGGGATTTCAGGGACAGCCACGGTGGACACAGAACTGTTCCCATAGGTCCTTCCTTTTTTTTTTTTTTTTGCGCGCAACCATAAAACCTGCAAAAAAAAAGCTCTGACTGGTGGGGCTCAGCGGACTGAGTGCTGGCCTGTGAACCAAAGGGTCACGGGTTCAATTTCCTGTCAGGGCACATGGCCGGGTTGCAGGCCACGTCCCTGGTTGGGAGCGCGAGAGAGGCAGCCACCCATTGATGTTTCTGTCCCTCTTTTTTGCCTTCCCTTCTCCTCTCTCTAAAAGTAAATAAATAAAGTCCTAAAAAAAAAAACAACAAAAAAAACAAACCACCAAAAACCCTGCAATGAAGTCATCCCTGTGAACATGGATTATGACTAAGAAAATTTTGTTACCTAATATCTATTTTAAAAATTATGACAAATTTAGGTTGTACTGTCTTTGTGAGTATCAGAGGGGATGGTCTGTGTGAAGCCAGCCTCCTGTGGTGGTGGTGGAGGTGACCGCGAGGATGACAGTGAACCCGAGATCACAAAGTCCCTAGAGATGGTGTGGGAGGTGGATGAGGCAGGAGAATGTGCAGGGAAGTCACCTCTTGGTCCTTGTGGGACCTCAGGACTGGAGCTCTGAGGTACCCTCCTCTTAATAGCCAGCATCTGCTCTCAGTGGGCACCAGGGTAGGCCCTCAGCAAAGGCGGTTAGGAACTAAGTGTCTGCATTGTCAGCTTCAGCCCACAGATCTTGGAAAGAGGCCCACCTCTCCCAGTGAGGCCTGCAGTTTAGCGATTGTGAGAAAAAGTGAGCCCCAGGCAAGGGCGGCTTCCTTCTGACCTTTGGTCCCACCCTGAGTTCCCTCTTAACTTCACTGGGTGAAGCTTAACAGACTTCTCAGAGAGTCAGCCACCCAGAGGCCTTACAAGAAGTGATGATGCTTTTTTGTGGTCCAAACTGGATACAGTCTTTTCTTCATTTCTGACTTTCTAGAGCCCTGTCCCCACCCTGTTACAAATCCGGAGGCAAGGGTGGTCCCCTGGGGATGGAGTGAGGGTGGGATGTCAAGTTACCTGATTGTAAACCCATGGAGCACAGAATTACAGGGAAATTGTATTTTTCTTCCTTATATATTTCTGTTTTCAATTTTTTTCTCCAATGAGTATGCTTTTGAGAATCATTTAAAATGTAGATTTCTTTTTTTAAATTTAATTTTATTGTTGGTTTATTACATCCATCCCCTTTTTACTCCACTCTGTCTAAAATGTACATTTCAATGGACAAGATGTATGCATATATGGGTTAAAGACAAAAATATAAATGGTAATTGTTTCCACATAATAAAAGCTGAGTTTTGGGGCTTGGTACCTTGGCACATAGTAGGTGCTCCAAGTATTTGAATGGGCAGCAGGGTGGGATAATGGGTCTCTCCTTCCTCACCACCACCTGTTGATCCATGAATCATTAGTTGAGAACCTCTGGGAGCTGGGGACCCAGGGCTGACTGGGCTCCCAGCTGGAGGGGAGGCTGTAGATATAAGCACTGACAATGCTGAGTCACTGGGACCCACCCCCCAAGATTTTCTGGTGCACCAAGGGGGATGGGCTCATCTGTGGAATTGAGGAAGACTTCATGAAAAGGGGTGATACTGGAGCTGGGTTGCCAAGGATGGTAAAGGCTTGGTCAAACTGGGCAAAGAACACAGGCATTCTGGACATTCAGATCCACATTCCTTCGCTCCTTCATTTATTCATTCAGTCATTCTTCAAACAATGCTTATCTGTGGTCCTAACTGTGTCCAAATGTCCTCACTTTACCTGTGTTTCTGGAGAACGTTTCCAGAGCACCTACTATGTGCCAGGCCCTGACCTAGTGGCTGGAGATCTAGCAACATTAACTCTGCCCTCCCCATGCTAGACAGTAAGTAAATATGGGCTAAAATGCTAAGGACAATACCAAGAGCAACACAACAGCATGTGACAGAGCTGGTGAAGGTGGAGGCCATTTTGGTTGTGGTGGCTGGGAAGCAGACACCAGAATGAATATTTGGGGGAAGAATATTCTAGGTCATAGGTGGCAAACGCAAGGCCCATGGGCCAAATCCAGCCCTCCACCTTGTCTTATCTGGCCAGGCACCTTTGGCTCCGCACCTTGTTTCTACCTGGCTCGCTTAACTGTTGAGGAATAGTAACAGTTATACAGTCCTAAAATTACATTCGGCTCTTTGAAGGCAACCGCAAGGCTGATGTGGCCCCCGGTGAAAATGAGTTTGACAGCCCTATTCATTTCGACACCCCTGTTCTAGGTGAAACCAGAAATGCTGGTGTTCTTACTGCCTGTCATCTACCAGACCCAATAAGCAGAGACAGGTAATGAATGAATCCTTATGGGTGCGTCATTCAACTGGTAGGGGATCTGAGAAGACATCAGATTTGTACCCTAACAGACTGACTTACACTCCATTATAAACGGACCCTTTTATAAGGAGAAGAAAGGTGTAGGTAAGGGGTTTGGGATTCAGGTGAAAAGTTAATGAGATCAGAGCTGCAGCATTCTTTCTTTGTGTCCCGGGCAGTGGTCATCTCACCCTGGCTACAATGGCCCAGGTACCATCTTGATTGCTTGCAGTCCTCTTGAGACACAAAGGTGGAACTGCTTATTCTTCCCTGGAGCCAAGGAGGGTCGTTCATCTAGTTCAGGGGTATCAAACTCATTTTCACCAGAGGGCCACATCAGCTTCCAGTTGCCTTCAAAGGGCTGAGTGTAACTTTAGGACTGTATAAATGTAACTGCTCCTTAACAGTTAAGGGAACTGGGTAGAAACAAGGTGCTGGGCTGGATAAAACAAGGTGGAGGGTGGGATTTGGCCTGTGGGCCTTGTGTTTGCCCCCTGTGCTCTAGTTCCTGAAACAATAGCTTTTTACATACATTAATTACTAAGCTTATCAGCTGTTACCTGAAACTATAATTTTCCCATATTTGAGTCTCCCATCATAGGCAGAGGGAACAACCAAGAGCAACAGCTGTGAACTAAGCTGGGTGTATTTGAAGATCAGAAAAAATAAAGCTTCTGGAGATTTCTTTTTGTATTAAATAAAAGTATATTTTTTGTATCCAATAAAAGTATATTGTCTACCATTTACACTCAATGTTCCTACTTAGGGCCTGGAAGAATTTTGAGCCGGCAAATGATGTGAACAGATCATTTTCTTTCTTTTTTTTAAATTTTATTGTTGTTGTGTTATATCCATCCCTTTTTTGCTCCCCTCTGTCCCCCTCCCCACCCACCCATTCCCCCTAAAGTCAATCCCACCTGTTGTCCATGTCCATGGTTCCTTTATACTAGGTTCTTGTCTAAGCTGCTCCCCTTCCTTGCCTCTGCCTCCCCCCTCCCCCCTCCCCACAACCCCTTTCCCCCTGACTACTGAAGGCCTATTCCTTGTGTTCATATACTTGGTTCT